>CM046834.1:1005641-1159441 GCA_025618425.1 Heliocidaris tuberculata
AAAAACGCAAATTAATGAAATTTTTGTGTAGAACAAACGGGAGAGTTGTCCACAAAAATGTCACAATCGACTCATCAAATTGCCAATTTGAGATTCGCATAGATGTAGTGATCTCATTTTTCAAACATCCATAACTTTTTTAGTCCTTGTCCGATTTCTTTCAAACTTTCATCATCCTTTTTTTTGTTGAATTTTTCTGCTTTCACACAAATCAACTTATTACCAAGGTAGGATTGCCCTTTAACTTGCTAATTAATTTTACAACTATATTTAAGTTCTCATGTAATAAAACAATAAGCTAAATGGAAACACTAACATCAAAAGAAAGTCTTTTATCTCTATTCCACTCTCTCTTTCTGTTGTTTATATTCTCTACATCCATTTCTCTCTCTTCCTATTTGTCTACCACCACTCTCTCTCCCTCTCTCTCTCCCTCCCCCTTGATGTCATAATGATATCTAACATGTAATTAAAATATATTCTGTACATTATATAACATTATACAATATTTTTAACTGAGTATGTGGGTATGTTTGACTAAGTAATTGTGATCATGAGCACGTATGCGTGATAATTTCATTAACAAAAAAAATAATAAACTCACAAGAATGTAGACATCGATTGTGAAAATGTTGAGAGTACAATGTAAAAGTGAACCCGTGGATTTCCACGGGTCCCGCTAGTCTATAATAATTAATACGCTAAGGCGACGCGGGAGGTCCCGCGCCCGCCCCGATTGACTTTGCACGCGCTGCAGGAGGGGGTCCGTTGGACCCTATAGAATTTTTTCCCGCTGCCCGCCGCGAGCCACCTTCCGTCCTGACCGGTCGGCCTGGCCGTCCGCATGGTTGTCGCCCCCTTCGCTTGTTGCACGACGACGTCGCGTTGGCAGCAGGTGAGCGATCTCCTGAACGACCAATTTGGCCCGCGTGCTTTGCCTCGCCGTCGACCGAATCAGACGACGATTGCGCGTGCGTCCGGCGAACGGTACGTAGTGCAGACTCTGTATCTCTCACCGGGGGAACCCACGTAAGAAAATAATTATGCCATGGGTATGTTCAGTAGAGGTCCGTGGTATGTACGTAGGATTTGTGTCATAGTCCGCTTTGTGATTAGTATACCATGTAGGAGTAGCACCCACCAGACTGCGGTGCAATCTCAATGCAAGCTCAGTGCGACGCGACTTATACCAAAGACTTTTAATAGTATCAAGACAGATTACTCTCACCTACTTCCGTAGTACATTCGGCAGACGTAAATTGCTGTGTTAAAATAGACTCGGAAAATACGTTCGCCATAGGTATAACACGTGAAAAGATGTTTCATTTTTTCTTGATATTTCATATCTTACTCTATCTTTTTCAAGTCTGATTTTTGCATGAGAGAAAGGATGGATAGTTCAAAAAACATTTATTGAACCTTTATTATCAATAAATGCCACTATGAATCCCCGGGATCATGCCTGCTTTTTGACATAATCATCTGCCATAGGGTTAACACGTGAAAACATGGATTTTAAGAATGATTATAGTTCCTCTTGTATTTCCTTGAATTTCATGTAAATGTGGCTTACATGTAATTTGAGACTCTGAACAAGATTATTGATGGCTCAAAAAGTGGAAGGGACCCCACATAAATCCCCGGGAATATGCATGCTTTTGGCCTTCCAGCTCCCATAGGTTAACACGCAAAAACAGGGATTTTTGAATGATTATAATTCCCCCAGAATTAGATTAAAATTTTTAAAAATGTGACTCAAATAAAATTTAAAGCTCTGAAAATGTATAATTAAGTCTCAACTAGTCGAACAGACCCCGCATAAATCCCAGGGAATATGCATGCTTTTGACCCCCAAAAGTCTCGCCTGCCATAGGTTTACACGCGAAAACAAGGAATTTTAGGATGATTATAATTCCCATAGTTTTTATTTGAAAAAATAAAAACTGTGATTTACATGTAATTTGAGGCTTTGAACAAGCTTACTGAAGGCTCAAAAATTGAAAAGACCCCACATAAATCCCGGGGAATATGCATGCTTTTGACAAAAAAAGTCTCGCTGCCATAGGTTTACACGCGAAAACAAGGAATATTGGGATCATATTCCCATAGTTTTTATTTGAAAATATAAAAACTGTGATTTAGATGAAATTTAAAGCTCTGAAAATGTATAGTTAAGGCAATGAGTCCAGTAAACCCCCCATAAATCCCGGAATATGCATGCTTTTGGCCTTCCAGCTCCATAGGTTAACACATGAAAAGAGGGATTTTGAAATGACTGTAATTCCCCTAGTATTTATTTGAAATTATGAAAATGTAATTTACATGAAATTTAAAGCTTGAAAGTGTATAATTAAGGCTCAATGAGTCCAGTAAACCCCCATAAATCCCCGGGAATATGCATGCTTTTGGCCTTCCAGCTCCCATAGGTTAACACATGAAAAGAGGGATTTTGAAATGACTTTAATTCCCCTAGTATTTATTTGAAATTATGAAAAATGTAATTTACATGAAATTTAAAGCTCTGAAAGTGTATAATTAAGGCTCGATGAGTCGTTTAAAACCCCCATAAATCCCGGGAATATGCATGCTTTTGACCAAAAAAAATAATTTGTCATATAACACGTGAAACCGTTTGTTGTTATTGATGACGTAATGTGGGCGTGTAGTATCGATCACGTGAGATCACGGCATCAAATGAGATCGTGCGCTAGCAGACGACCATGTAGCAGACGTATGTCCGCCCGCCCAGGGGCCCAGCCTAGCCGGTATTAGAAGAAACTCTCACTAAATTCCAGTTCACTATTATATTTCTAATGTACCAGAGGCAAAATTCAATGTATTAAATTCATAAATTCATATAATCAATGTTCTACCACCGAATTACGCTTAGCTAAAATGACTGATGTGAGATCATGCAATCAGCATGAAATAGCTGAGCTGAATAGCGACCGACAAGGTGTCTAGCTCTAGCTAGGCTAGGTCTACCCATCTGCGATCCCGATCGAGGTGGTGACGTTGCCGATGGAACTCTGTCAGTTTGCCAAAGGTGTTCTCCTCAAACTTCGCTCATCAAAGTTTTTTACTTGCTGATTGTCGTTTACTTTGGCTTCAGCCAACGAGACCGACAATGTAGTGGGAGAGGGCTTCTGAACCCTATTATGGATATGAGTCTGACACTGACAGTTCATGACAGGGGCGAATGCAGGATGTAGTAAAAAAAAAGGGGGGCACAAATGCAGGGCTGTCAACTTTTTGGAAGTGCTAGAAGGGAGATTCGTATTTTCTTCTTCTCACCATTCCTCCAAAAGTTGCTCCGTGGGGGGAGGGAAGATAATTTTTTTTTTCACCAGTCCTCAAAAAGTTGCTCAGTGAGGGAGGGGGGGGGGGGGGGGGGGGGAGAGGGTGAAAAGATTTTTTTTTTTCTCGCCGGTCCTCCAAAACAATTTTTAAAAAAAAAAGGCCCGGTGACAATGATGTATGACTTTCTTTAAAAAAGAGGAGGGGGCATGGGCCGGGATTGCGCCCCCCCCCCCTAAATCCGCCACTCGTCCATGCCCGGACTGTCACGTCAGTCTTGCGGGGTGGGCTTTTTTACAAGTTTTCTCTGAGGGTTAATAGACCAACATTGTTAGTCTCGTAGGCTCCCAAACTAATGGTGCTCGATCCGGTTTTATTTACATTTTAGGCCGAGTCCGTGTATACCTGTAGTTTGTAGTTCAAAAGAATGTAATTCCTATTCCAGGGACGGATCCAGGATTTTGTAGAGGAGGGGGCACAGAGCCGAAAAGTACACAATTAAAGAGGCAATTTTTTTTATTGTGTACTTAAGGTATGCCAGTTAATTGGGTTCCAAAAGGGGGCGCGGTCCATTCGCCCCCCCCCCCCCCCTGGATCCGCGCCTGCTATTCTGTCTTGGATGTGAAGAATGGGATTGCATGGTGTTGGTGGTCGATCTCATTAAATTAAACGATTGAAAGAAAAAAAAATAAGAGATCATTATTTTTGTCCTCATTTCTATTGGAGTCATTTTTATAGATCGGTTGTAAGAGAGAATAAGAGAAGAGATTATTAGAAAATGAAACCTGTGAGAGGGGGAGGGAAGGGAGAGAGAGAGAGAGAGAGAAAGCGAGAGAGAGACAAAGGGGGCTGGGGCAAAAGGAATGGGATATTCCTACAAAGACAGAATAGGACTGGTATTAAATAAATTATATCATCAGCTGCTATTGTTGGTTACTAGTTAATTCAATTCAAAATAGCCCTATACTGTTTTCTTCGCCTGTCGTCTCAAACTGCTACAGCAGAATATTACAAATAACTTACTGTAAGTTATTTATATTGGTGGAGTATCCAGGAATGCAGGGGAGGGGGGGCTCACACCTGACGAACAAAAAAATCATCAGATGCTGTCTATTCTGAATTTTCAGACAAGCAAGGAAAAAAAAGTCACATTTTTCATGTTCCTTCTATGCCGGGGGGGGGGGGGGCACACAATTCCTTTCATTCGATGTGTAACTATAAGATATATCAGATTTGGTTTTGGCTGGCACGTAGGGCACGTGCGTCCCTGGATACGCCACCAATAAAAATAAGAGAATCTTGGATACGCCACTCTTAATTAATCTTTGTATTTAAGGATTTGCTCGCACACAGTCTCATTTTAATAAAGCCTTTTCTGTCTTGACTTTTAACATAAGGCCATAGATTTACATTATACGTCTATAATCCCTAAAATTTACATAAATCATGATATCAAATGAAATATTCTGATTTAGAAAAATAAAGATAGCATTTTATTTATTTATTTTTATTTTTTATTTTTACTTTTCTCGACATTCCCGTCAGATATCGCAGTGTTTGCTCATATAGAGCTTAATATCAGGGAACATGTTTGGATCATTCCCCCCCCCCCTCCCAATCACATAAATATTAATAGAAATTTCACAGCAAATAACAAAAATGGTTATGAAGATCGAGTAATTTTTGTAGGTAAATTTTTTTTTGTCTTTGATTTCGAGTCTGTCTACATTCACAGACAAAGACGATACACAGACATTTAAAACTGAACAAACGACACTTTTTTCCCTTTTTTTTATAGTTACAAATTTTGTAATAGGATTTCAGAGAGGGGGGGGGGGGGAGGAGGAGGTATTCAAAAAACAGAAGTATGAATTTTCCGAATATTTGACATGGTGGATGGTGAAGGCAGGCCCTATCATGCCCCTGCCCTCACTCTCCTGCATCCAGTGGCATAGAAAGGTCCAAAATACAATGAAAATGAAAATGATTGATGCATTCACATAATCCCGCATCACCCATCCCATCCTTCATCCCTGCTAGTGCTATATCTATGCTATGAGTTTATTTTTCTACAAATGGGGGGGGGGGGGGGGGAATGAATGATACATTCAAATACCCCCCTCCCTCCCTGCCCGCTATATCTACGCCCATGACTTCAATGGACTAATGCTCCTAGCATAATGTTTGCCCCTCAAACGGATAATATTCATGGAACGATTTTTTTTTTTTAAAGAAACAAAATAAATGTAGAATATACTCAAATAAGATGAATCTACCATCGAATAAAAAATGAGTACAGGTGTATTCGGCCTAACCTTTTTCCAATCTTGAAATCAGAAACGTAGTGAGGCATTTATTGCAGTGCGGTTTTTAAAATTCAAGTATTGTAGAACCTACTCTGAACATGCGCGTACCAAGGGGGCGTTTTGGGTGTTCAAACACCCCCCCACCCTCCCGTTTGGTGTTATTTGAAGTTAAAACACTCCTCCCTTTAGAATTCCTGATAACCTTTTTTTTTTTGCTTGTCAGATAATTTTTGAGTTAAAGACCCCCCACCCAAAAAAAAAAATACTGATAGGCCTAACCCTTTTTTTTTTTTTGCTTGACAGAGAATTTTAGAGTAAAAAGACCCTCCCCCCCCAAAAAAAAAATACTGATAACCCTTTTTATTATTATTTTGCTTGTCAGAGAATTAAAAAACCACCCCCTTCAAAAACTTCTGGGTACGCCACTGCTCTGACATACGGTAGGATGAATTCATATGAATTCATATTCATATTCAAATGTTAACCGTAGTTTTAAAAAAAGGTAAGTATACTATTTTCAATCTTTTTTATATTTTCAATTTTGAAATAAGCAGCGCTCTGTAAGGTATTTACTGCTAGACTCTTCGTTGGGAGTTCAACCAGCCAAGCCTTACTACAGCTCAGCCTCAGACTGTGGGCGCTGCTGTGACAGATTACCAGCGTTGTAAAGAAGAATGTCATCATTTTTAAACTAAATACAGATCGAATAGGCAAAAACAGAGCCCACAAATACTATACTCAAACATTTTTTTTGTTCTCAACAACGTCACTCACGTCCAAAGTTAACCTTAAAATCTCGAAATAAACAGCTTTTACTGCAGGTTTCTTCCCCCGTAGTTATTTCAAGCAGCCAAGGCTGCTTTCTGTTATGGGACTATTATGATTTATCGACATCCCGATCACAAGTATCGATACCGGTCGTCGAATATCGTGCATACCTAACAATGATACTCTGAACGTACAATCAAGTCTCCAATCTCGTTATTCTGAGTGAAACATGGTGTCAGGAGAGGGATTCATGGAAAAAATCCGTGAAAGAGACTTGTGCTGACAGTTTGATTGCTATCTTGAAGGAGGAAAATCATTTTGCAATGCTGAAAATGTGCCTCGAAATCGTGAGTACAGTACGTTGATTTCTGTGATATCAATATACAGTCCCAGCTATTGAAAATGGCGTCGTGTCAAATCGGCATCCCGGTACCGCAGCCGATGTGCTGTAAGGGCAATTTGGAAGCAAATTGGAAAGCCTTTGAGGAGTCTTGGAACGACTACCGTATAGCTACAGAGCTTGATAAGAAGCCAGAGACAGTATAAGTGGCAACCCTTCGATCAGTAATGGGTCAGGATTGCAAGGATAGATTAGCAACTTTGCCACTTAGTGCTGAGGACAGACAGAAACCAGAGAAAATCATTGAGAAATTGGCAGAACATTTTGCTCCTGCCAGAAACGTGCTGTATGACAGGTACGTGTTTCATAGTGCAAGTCAGCAACAGAATGAAAGTGTTGATCAATATGTGGTGCGCCTGAGACAACTCAGCAAAGCGTGCAAGTTTGGTGCACTTGAAGAGGAGATGATAAGAGACAGACTGGTTCTTGGGTGTAAGGACAAGCAGGCCCAAGCTCGACTCTTCAGAGAGCAGGATACAGTTTGTACCTTGAAGAAGGCCATAGCATCTCTTGAAGTGAGTGAGTCATCTCAACAGCAACTAAGGATTGTTAAAGGTGAGGAAACAGTCCACTTCACGCAGAGCCAGCATAAGAAGGGACAAGCTGGTGGAAGGCAAAAGCAGACCAAGAATAAATACAAGGACAGAAAGAAATCTGGAAAGATTTCCTCAACACAGAAAGATGAGGTAGACAGTTGTAAATTCTGTGGTGGCAGCCATGCAAGAGGCCGTGACAGCTGTCCAGCCTATGGAAAAACATGTCGCAAGTGTGGCAAGTCTAACCACTTCCAGAATGTCTGCAATGCCAAAACGCAGAGAGGTAAGCCCTCATATGTTCATCAACTAGAGAGCAGTGATGATGAAGACGCATTAGCCCTGGAGGAGGTAGGGTCATTGAATATCCATGATGGTGGAAAGAAGCTGACGCTACCAGTAGATGTGCTGATAGATAATCAGCAGCTAGGACAAATTGAGTGCCTGATAGATACTGGTTCAACTTGCAATGTGTTGTCGTACAGGGAGGTGTGTGAACTGGAGAACACAGGACAACCGTGCATCGCCCCGAGCAGGTCCAGAATCAAACTCTTGAATCAAAGCATCATCCCAGTACTAGGAGAGAAAACGTACACTTGCAAGTATGGCAACAAGCAACATAGTGTTACGTTTAAGATTGTTGATGTGCAGCACATGCCCCTCTTGTCTAGCAAGACGTCCATCGATATGGGACTGATCACAGTCAACAATGCCGATGAAGTCAACTTGATGGAAGACCAAGGTATCATTGAGGACTACGCAGATGTCTTTGATGGTCTTGGATGCCTGCCGGGTGATTATGATATGGAGATCGACTCATCCATCCCTTCAGTAAAGAACTTAGCCAGGAAGGTGGCGGTGCCTCTGAAAGGAGAACTGAAGCTGAAACTCGATGAGTTAGAGCAAAGAGGCATAGTGAGGAAGGTGTCTGCCCCTACAGATTGGGTCAGTAACACAGTCTTGGTCAAGAAACCGGGCAAGCTTAGAATCTGTATTGACCCACGAGATCTGAACAGAGCCTTAAAGAGACCTCACTACCTCATGCCTACGATGGATGATATCCTGCCAAAGCTTGCAGAAGCCAAGGTGTTCTCTGTGCTAGATGCGAAGGACGGGTTCTGGCAAGTAAAGCTGACAGAGAGAAGCAGTTTCTTAACGACATTCGCAACACCATTTGGTCGTTATAGGTGGACTCGTATGCCATTTGGCATATGTACAGCACCAGAGGAGTTTCAAAGACGGCAACATGAAGTCATAGAAGGCTTGAGTGGTGTTGATGTTGTGGCAGATGACTTCTTAGTATACGGCAGTGGTGCTACACGTGAAGAAGCCCTGGCAGACCACGACAAGAATCTCCGGAAGTTCTTGGCAAGGGCGAGAGAGGTCGGGCTGACTTTGAATAAGAAGAAGCTGAGACTACGCCTGAGTGAAGTGCCATACATGGGACATCTACTGACGAGTGATGGTCTCAAACCAGATCCTGAGAAGGTGAAGGCTGTAGTGGAGATGCCAGCTCCTACTGACAAGAAGGGAGTTCAACGGCTTCTTGGAAGTGTGACATACCTGTCCAGATTCCTGCCTAGACTAGCAGACGTCGCTGAACCTTTGAGAAGGTTGACTGACAAAGGTATCCACTTTGAGTGGAGAGATGACCATGAGGAAACCCTCAACAAGCTAAGAAAGCTTCTGACAGAAGCTCCAGTCTTGAAATACTACAATCTCAAGGACGAAGTGACAATCCAATGTGATGCATCAGAGAAGGGGCTTGGAGCGGCATTGCTCCAGAACGGACAGCCTGTCTCCTTTGCATCGAGGGCCCTGACGAAAACTGAGCAGAACTATGCTCAAATAGAAAAAGAGTGCCTAGCCATTGTGTACTCAGCAGAGAAGTTTGATCAGTTCATCCAGGGAAGGAAGGTGACCATAATGACAGATCACAAACCCTTGGTGCCAATATTCAGCAAGGCTTTGCACAGTGCCCCCAAGCGCCTTCAGAGAATGCTCTTGAGAATGCAGAAGTATGACATCAATCTGACATACTGTCCTGGCAAGGATATGCTGATTGCAGACTGGTTGAGCAGAGCGTACCTGCCTAACACAGGGAACCACGACAGGATCTATGATGAGATCGAGCAGATCAACCAGACAGATTATGTCAGAATACGAGATGCCACTTCTCTACAGCTGCAGAAAGAGACGTTGAGAGACCCAGCTCTACAAACTCTGACATCCATTGTGATGAATGGCTGGCCTGAACAGAGAGATGAAGTGCCTGTGGTGGTGAGAGGATATTACCAGTTCCGTGATGAGATAACAGTACAGAATGGTGTTCTGTACAAGGGCATGAAAGTTATCGTACCGACCGCCATGAGAGCCCTGATGCTGAACAGGGTGCACAGCAGCCATCTAGGAGTTGATGCCTGTGTTCGACGAGCTCGAGATGTCCTGTTCTGGCCGGGCATGCAGTCAGAGGTGAGAGAAAAGGTAACACACTGCAGCACCTGCAATGTTTTTCAGGCAAAGCAAAAGAAAGAACCAATGATGTCACATGAGATACCAGACCGACCTTGGAGTATTGTGTCGCAGGACCTCTTCACGTTCCAGAACGAGAACTACCTCATTACTGTCGACCATTACAGTGACTTCTGGGAGGTAGACAAAGTAACAGGAGACACTAGGGCAGCAGCGATTGTGGCATGTACCAAAGGCCACTTTGCCAGGTATGGACGTCCAGACAAGGTGATCACTGACAATGGGCCCCAATTTGTGGCCAGAGAATATGCTCAGTTTGTTGCAGACTGGGAAGTTGAGCATATCACATCTTCACCATTGCACGCACAAAGTAATGGTAAAGCTGAATCTGCAGTGAAAATTGCTAAGACACTTCTGAAGAAAGCTGCAAAGCGAGGAGAGGATGTCCAGCTAGCAATACTGGATTGGAGAAATACCCCAGATGATAATGGTGCCAGTCCAGCGCAGAAAATGATGGCACGAAGAACCAACACTCTACTGCCTACCCCTGAAGCACTCCTCAAACCACACGTAGTAGGAGGAGTATCACAACACATCAGTCAAAAGAAGCAGCTGGCCAAGAAATACTATGACCAAACAGCAGCGCCACTTCCTGAGCTAGAGATTGGGCAGCAGGTCCGCATCCAACCTAAGAGTCGTGGTCTGGAGTGGGGCCGAGCAGTCTGCAAGGAGAAAGTTGGTCCAAGGTCATATTTGGTCCAGACAGAGTCTGGTCAGATGTTAAGAAGGAACCGGAGGTTCTTGAGATCGACTGAAGAACCGCTCATACCAGAACCACAGCCCGCTGAGACGGCGAGCCCACCAGTGCAAGACAGCCCTGAAGACGCTTCTACATCTCAGCCACTAGGTGAAAAGACGCGGCAGCAACCATCCTACGCCGAGGCAGCTGCAAGACCTGTTGAATCGCGTGGAGAAATACCCGCAAGCAGCTCTCCAGGAAGTAAGTCGATGAGCCCTGGTTGCATAACAACACAACAGTCCAGCTGGCCGACCAGATCTACTAGAACCAGGAAAAGCATCCAGATGCCGGCTAAGTATGACCAGTTTGTTAGCAAATAGGACTAACCCAAAGTATGTTTTTATTTCACAAAGCAGAAAGCGGACTTTTGATGCTTGTGAATTCATTTTTGATAGTTTGATGCCAAAGTCTGGCATATAGAAGAGTTTTTACTGTTTGATAGTTCAGCGTTGTTTTTTTAACATAATTTGCGTTCGAGAGACAGGAATTAAGCTACCATGGACTGCGTTTTGATTTGCAACAACACAATTTATTCTTTGCGACAGAAGGTCAGTTTTTTAAAGGACGTAAAACGCTTGAAAGAATTTTGAAGGACAAATTTACGGACAATGAACATTGAACTCGTGATTCTTACTTGAACATTGAACTCAGTGACTCAACAAATGAACGAAGGACTCTTTGTTCATATTTTTTTTTTCACATGCTCTTCGTTTTATTCTGTATGTTTGGTATCACAGAATGTAATGTGATTGGGATACAGAAATTCAAGATTGGTGTTTTAGATTTTGAAAGAGAAGAAAGAAAAGGAAATACTATTCTTTTTTTTTATAAGGAAGGGAGATGTTATAGAAAGCCTCAAACAAAATAAGCAAAAAGAAAATACTATTCTTTTTCTTTTCATAAGGAAGGGAGATGTTATGGGACTATTATGATTTATCGACATCCCGATCACAAGTATCGATACCGGTCGTCGAATATCGTGCATACCTAACAATGATACTCTGAACGTACAATCAAGTCTCCAATCTCGTTATTCTGAGTGAAACACTTTCCATGCTGGTACCGCTCAGAGCAGTGCAACGACGCCGCGACAGAGTCCGGCTAAAAAGAGAAGAATTTCATCAGTTAACTATACAGAAAACATGTTATAGAGACAAACAAAGTCTATAAATACAGTTTCGGCGCTAATACAGTTTCGGCGCTAATGCACTTTCGTATCCATGCGCATTGGGTACCCTACCCCTACCCCTACCCCTAACCCTAGCCTAGGGTTAGGGGTAGGGGTAGGGGTAGCTAGGGTATGGATACGAAAGTGCATTAGCGCCTACAGTTTCGAACATTATTCAGTTCTAAATAATATAACTTACGTCCCAAATCATCTAGAATGTATGAGTTCGCTCGGGAATTCGCGGTCATCTCATGTTGAGTGCTGTGCAGTGTATTGTTGTATTGTATGCCTTGTATATGGTTGTGTGTATAAGTCGCGTCGCACTGAGCTTGCATTGAGATTGCACCGCAGTCTGGTGGGTGCTACACCTACATGGCGTACTTATCACAAAGCGGACTATGACACAAATCGTACGTACATACCACGGACCTCTACTGAACATACCCATGGCATAATTATTTTCTTACGTGGGTTCCCCCGGTGAGAGATACAGAGTCTGCACTACGTACCATTCGCCGGACGCACGCGCAATCATCGTCTGATTCGGTCGACGGTGAGGCAAAGCACGCGGGCCAATGGCGTTTGGTCGTTCAGGAGATCGCGCACTTGCTGCCAACGCGACGTCGTCGTGCAACGCGAAGGGGGCGTTGCACATGCGGACAGCCAGGCCGACCGGTCAGGACAGAAGGCGGCTCGTTTCGGGCAGCGAGAAAAAATTCTATAGAGACCAACGGACCCCCTCCTGCAGCGCGTGCAAAGTCAATCGAGGCGGGCGCGGGACCCCCCGCGTCGCCTTAGCGAATTAATTATTATAGATATATACATATACATATTCTGCTTCTGTAGAGCACACATAAACTTGACAGACCAAGAAATCTTACGTAAAGGCTCAAGGGGCTGCCAAGTGCCCCAATTTATAATTTTCACCAAATGAAAATGCTGCCCTGATGATTGCGCAATGCAGGCAAGACTGCCCTGGTTATTTCCCTTGTTTTCAAAATGTATTACTCAGTAGGTGGTGCTGGAGGCATTATGTTTTTGGGTTGTCCGTCTGTCCGTCCGTCCATCCCACATTCTCGTTCTCAGGATAACTCAAGAACCACATGAGGTATGAACTTCGAACTTGGTGCTAGTATGTATCACCATAGGAAGACGATCTGATTAGATTTTGGGGTACGTAGGTCAAAGGTCACAGGTTAATTTCTAAAATTTCAGGTGTTAGCCTCGTTCTCGCAAACGATAACTCAAGAACCAATTGAGGTATGAACTTCAAACTTGGTGCTAGTACGTATCACCATAGGAAGATGATCTGATTAGATTTTGGGTTATGTAGGTCAAAGGTCACAGGTCAATTTCTAAAATTTCGGGTGTTAGCCTCTTTCTCGCGATAACTCAACCATTTGAAGTATGAACTTCAAACGTGCTATAGTCCGTGGGCCAGGAACCGAAAAGGTCCCCCCCCCCTTAGGCACAATTTTAAATGATGTTTTTCTGTTAGCTAGGACCCTCAGCTTGTTTGCCATAAAGTTGGTGGTGGGTGTGGCCACCAGGGCCGTTACCATGGTAACGGATCAAGAAAAATGTGAATTTTAGGAAAAGTCATATAATTCCAATTCACCAATCTAAAAATACTTTGAAAGCATCCTAATATATGTATTTTAAGGTGCCCAATCGATTGGAACCATAATCAGAGTCATTTAAAGTCATGATCATGTCAAAAAAATGGCCGTTACTATGGAAACGGTACCATAAAAAGCGGGTATTTTTGACAAATTTCTAAACTTATCAATATGAAATAGACAAAAACGTGTCTGCACAAGCCTAAAGTATGTTTTTCTATTAGCTAGGACCCTCAGCTATCATAATCTGCCGATTTGATGTACAGTTGGTGGTGGGTGTGGCCTCTAGGGCCGTTACTATTGTAACACATCAAAATACACTGGAATTTCAGAAAATACTGTATATTTGTAATTCAGTAGCTATAAAATATATGGTAAGAATCCTGATATGTGTATTTCAAGCTGCCCCACTGATTCCAACCACAATCTGAGCCATTTAAAGTCATAGGTATGTCAAAAAAAGGCCGTTGCTATGGAAACGGTCCAACAAAAAGCTGTTATTTGTGAAAAAAATCTATAACTAACCATTACAAAATAGAAAAAGGTGTTTGCACAATCTTTTAATAATGTTTTTATATTAGTTATGACCCTCAGCTTTCATAATTTGCCTGTTTGACATCAAGGTGGTGGTGGACGTGACCGCTAGGGCTGTTACTATGGTAACACATCAAGAAATACTGATATCTGAGATAATACCATGTATTTGATATTTAACAACCTGGAATACAAGGCAAGGATCCTAATAGATGTATTTCAAGCTTCCTGACTGATCCCAACCACAATCTGAGTAATTTGAAGTCATGGGCGTGTAAAAAAGGGCTGTTGCAATGGAAACGGTCCCATAAAATGCTGATATTTTTGGAAAATATCTATGATTTATCAATACAAAATAAATAAAAACTGTCTGCACAATCTTAAATCATGTGATTCTTCTTGTTCGACATAAAGTTGGGGGTGGGCGTGGCCACTAGGGTGGTTACCATGGTAACACACAAAGGAATTGTATTAAAATACCATATATTTGTAATTCAACATCACAAAAACAAATTGTAACCATCTAACTCTATGTATTTTGGGGTGCCCGTTTGATTGCAAGCAGAATCTGAGTCATTGGAAGTCACTTTCATGTCAAAAATGGCTGTTGCTATAGAAACAGTATGATAAAATTGGAATATTTCTGTAACTAATCAATAAAAAACAAAGAACAAGTGCCTGTACAGCCTGAAATGGTGTTGTCAGCTAGGACCCTCAGCTATAATCAAAAGCTTCCTAATGGTCAGAAAGTTGGTTGTGGGTGAGACTGTCAAGGTAGATACCATGGTAAGGCACCAAGAAACATCAGAGTTTTAGAATAATGAATAATAATAAATTGATCTTACTTACCCAGGATAGCCACATCAGTAATATTACTGCCTTGCAATTATCAATCATTGCCCGGTACACATTTCATACATCTGGGTCAAGTGAAACAAATGTGGGCAAAATACCTTGCCCAGGGATGTAAGCACCGATCAAGGATCGAATCCAAGTCCCCTCGTATGAGAGTGAAAGGTCTTCACCAATATACCACAGTGCTTCCACCATGTATTTGTAATGTAACGAAGTACAATGTAGGCATCTAAATTATACACAAATGAAGCTGCGCCTTCGATTGCAATCAAAAGCCGGGATATTTTAGGTCATAGTCATATAAAAATATGAATAACATAATAAGAAAGCGAATATTGTTTTTGAAGAAAGGGAAATTCATGTTCCTGAATCATGAATTATCATAAACAAGTGCCCGAGTTCATAAATTTGTAACTTTGCTATTGGTTCAAATCCAGATCAAGAATATTTTCCAGGTTGGAGGTCTGGTAGGACACTTGTTATGGCAAACGAAGATGCAAATGTTAAAATAGATATGTATGGCTTCTGAAAATTGACCTAGGGGTCGACCACCTAGAGCAGTATTCAAGGCGAAACTCTGTTCGTGTCTTTGGTGTCGGGGAGAGCAGAAATGAAAAAACGGGTGATATCGTTTGTGACCTCGCCAAGAAGATCAGCGTCGCTATCTCCCCCACAGATATTGACAGGAGTCACCGAGTGGGAAGGAAGCCTGAAGGAGGTGATTCCATACCGCGGGCAATTCTTGTTAAGTTTTGCTCATATCGTGTTCGAGAGAAATTCATGAGAAATCGTCGTCAGCTGAAGGGATCGGGAATCACGATAAATGAAGATCTGACGGTCAAGAATTTCAAGCTCCTTCGTGATGCCCAAGCCCATGAAAAAGTCTCAACAGCGTGGTCCTCGGATGGAAGAGTTATCGTTCTGATTGCAGGTTCTGGAGAGAAGAAAGTCATATCGACCCAATTTAGCCAAGTTATAGACTGTTTTGTTATAAACTGTATTGGTCTCAGGTTCTAGGGTTGGTGGAGGCTCTACATTCTTCTTCTTTTTACATTAGTCTAATAGTGGCAATGTTTGTCCTTATGCTCAACCATGAGGCTATCTTTTTTACTGTTGCTCTGGTGTTTGCCCATGACCTTGGGTGTGTTCCACATGCTTTTGTGCATTTTAACTGCACTTCTTTTTTTTTTTTTTATAGTATTGGACATTTTTCCTGGTTTTTCACCAGGTACATGTACATAGTTTTCTTATTTGTAGAATCTTCTACATTTATTGCTATCAATGTGTACTGGAGTGTTGATGGGATTGTGTGTATGTATGCTGTGCTCAAGACTGTTACTGAAATGTCTAGACTGGCGGTATTATTGTTTATATACAATTTTGTGTATCGTGTCTATGTCTGCTGTGCAATTATGTTCATTGCTGGTCATAATGGATGACGATTTGCAAGAAAATATTAATGTTTTAGTAAATGATTGTAATTATGTAGATTGTGCTGATTTCCAGAAAAATACACATTTTGATATCTTACATGTAAATGCTAGAAGCCTGAACAAGAATTTTGATGATCTGGTATTGCTCTTGTCCAGCCTTAAAACTAATTTCTCGATAATTGGTATATCAGAAACCTGGTTTAAGCCATCCTCGGATATAAAGGCATTTCAAATCCCTGGGTATTCTCTCCTTCATGTTTGTCGTTCTGGTAAGAATGGTGGTGGGGTGGTCCTGTATATAAGGGAAGGATTGGTCTTTAAACTTCGTCATGATTTGTCAGGCATTGAACCAGGTTATGAAGCAATATTTGTAGAATTGGATGGTCACAATAAAAAAAACAATTATTGGATGTGTGTATAAGGCGCCCAATTGTGATAGTACATTTTTTATTGACAGTTTTGATTTACGGCTGCAAAAACTAAACAGAGATAATGCAGATGCCTATTTAATGGGGGATTTTAATCTAAACTTGCTGAATTATGGTAATGATGATAAAGTGAAAAGTTTTGATTTAATGAATTCATATGGATTATTTTCACTCATTACAAAGCCAACTCGTGTTTCACATAATTCTGCTACATTAATAGATAATATTTTCACCAACTGTATGCACAATGAGCTTAATGCTGGTATAATATGCTCTGATCTTTCAGATCACATGCCTATTTTTTGTGTCAACAGGGGTGATTTTGTTAATCGTAAAAATGATAAAAACATTTTGAAGAGGTTATTAACAGATGAGAGAATCATGATGATCAAAGAACACTTGATGGTGACTGATTGGCAGAATGTGTACTTGTTGGATAATGCTAATGATTCATACGAACACTTCTTCCATATTTTTTCTGGTTTATATGATAAGTGTTTTCCTATTGTTGAAATAGCTATTTAAAAAAAATGTATTAAGAAACCTTGGGTTACCAATGGCCTAATGAAGTCAATAAATCGTAAACACAAACTTTATATTACTTATATTAAAAAAAACCGACTAATAGTAATAAGAAGAAGTATGTTGATTATAAAAATGTTCTAGTCACTACTCTTCGGCTAGCTAAACAAAGATATTATTTGAACTTATTTCAGGAAGCTCAGAGAGATATAAAGAAAACATGGTCACATATTAATGATATTAGGACGGCTAAAAAACACATGTTTCCCCAAGATATGTTCCATGAAGATACTTTATTGGTTACAAGTAAGGAGAAGGCTGACTACTTTAATAAATATTTTATTGGGTTACCAGCTAAAATAAGCAGGGAAATTCCTTCAGTCCAAAAATCTTTTCATGAGTACTTAAAGCCATCGAGAGATAATGCATCTTTGTTCTTGAGACCAACTTCCATCTCTGAAATATTAAAGTTTGTTTCTATCCTGAAGTCAGCAAAGTCAAGTGGGTCAGATGATATTGCCCCTCGGATTGTTAAGGAATGTATTCATGTTTTTGTGGAGCCCTTGTGTGATATTTCTAATGAATCACTATCACAGGGAGCTGTTCCGGATAAGCTTGAGGTAGCCAAGGTGGTTCCTGTGTATAAAAAGAATGATAACAAGAACATCTCCAATTATAGACCTATAGCCCTTTTACCTATCTTTTCTAAGATTTTAGAGAAAACAGTTTACAAGCGTTTAAAGGGAAAGTTCACCCCGAAGATTACTTGAGTTTAAAAAATGCAGAAAAAATAAAGAAAAATATTGGCGAAGGTTTTATGAAAATCGGTCAAATAATAAAAGAGTTATGAGTATTTAAAGTTTTGGATTCGTGACGTCACATGCGAGCAGCTGCCCATTGGTCATGTAATAAATATTCCATATATTCGCATTTTTTTTACGTTCCACGATAAATTAATATTGTTTCTTTTCAGAATCTAGTATTGAATAACATTTCTGACAATATATCAAATGCACAGACGAAAATATTCTAAATTTTCTGAGAAAACTGTATTTTATGGAATATTTATCACATTACATAATGGAGGAGCTGCTCGCATGTGACGTCACAAAATCAAAATTTCAAAAGTCCATAACTCCGTTATTCTTTAACGGATTTTGTCCAAACTTTCGCCAATATTTTTCTTTATTTTTTCTGCATTTTTTAAACTCAAGTAATCTTCAGGGTGAACTTTCCCTTTGAGTTCTTGATAAAAAAAGATGTTTTAATTCCTCAGCAGTTTGGTTTTCGGAAACACTTCTCTACTAGCATGGGTGTCTTTAATCTGTTAAATTCAATTATAAAATCCTTTGATGATCGATTGTAAATATTGCTTAGTAATTTGCTTACGAACTCAATATGTTGTGGTCAATGGTGTCAAATCCCAGACTACTGTCATTCAGTATGGTGTACCGCAGGGATCAGTGCTTGGTCCTCTGCTATTTTTAATTTATATCAATGATGTTATAAATTCGTCAAATTTATTTGCATACTCACTATTTGCTGATGATACTAGTTTGTTGTTGTCTCATAAAAATATTGTTACTTTAAAGGGTGACTAAATTAAAAAATTGATTGCCCATTTTTCTTAGGAAGGAGTCATCAGGAGCCCAAAAATATCTATCACACACTTTTTTATGCATTCAGTCGTATTTCTTAATCATTTGAAAAGTACATTTTTGCTGATTTACACAGTCATAAGCCCCGCCCCTGCGAGCGACATCATGATCACGTGATCTGTGACGTACGAGAAGTAAGGGAAAATATTCCACCAACCTATATACCGTGCGCGCCCGCAGGCCCCGGCAGGCCCAGCCCGGTGCCGAGCATGACATTCACCGCATCGACCATTTGCATCGCATATTTTCGTGTGTTTAATTCCTCACAATAACTTTGATTTTGGGACACAATTTCATCAGCCAAATCGGTGTATAGTTGCGGGCTGTAGCAAGACCCCTAAAGATGATGTAAGCCTACGTACATCATTTTCCTAAAGATGAAAATCTACGGAAATTGTGGATCGCAACAGTATTCTCACGCAGGCAGAGTGGTAAGGGCCAAGCGAGTGGAGTACAATTTGCAGTGATCACTTTTCTTCTCCAGCAGCTGCAGCAGCTTCACCCACGGCCCCCTTCCCCCGCGACCCCTTCACCATGCCCTGGCCAGTCTTCTGCGAGGGGTTCAAACATAATGGTCGAATTCCCCTTGCCACTGCACTTGAGCTTCTTCTCTTTCGGTATCGATAAATCATCTGATAAATCAGAGTTCGTATCTGGCTCAAAAAAGGCCTCCAAATCGGACTCGCGATCACTATCCATCTCTCTAAGTTACTCGAAGAATCCAGCCAAACATCTAAGTCAGTACTACCGTAGTACATGTAAAGCGAAGTAAAAAAAGGCGAGAGTGAAAACAAACCAAACAAAAGCGTTCACCAGTTGCTTAGTACGAGGGGGAACATAGTTGCCGTACTAAAGATGTGTAGTACATTGCACAGACGCATAAAACGGCTGTGTACGCGTTTAAGACCAATGCAAAACTATCGTTCGGCAAGCTCAGATGGATGAGAACATTGTTCAAAGAAAAGTTAAAAAAACAAAACAAGAGCTGTATATTCGGGCAAAAGTGTTCACTGATCTTAAAGAAAATATATTGATAATGATTATTCACTCCTTAGATTGTATTAATTAATTTCCCTTTTTCATAAATTGTCTGTTGAACAGAGGGGTCAAATACCGCATTATCTGTACAATGTTACATTGCCGCAGCCTGTAGATCTTGTGCCTCTTACTCTTCATACGTCACTTGGGGGTGTGACGTCAATTAGCCAATCAGCTCACGAGTTTTAAGGAACGGTCCCAAAACCTCTACTTTTCCCCCTTTTTCGCCAAAACGAGACATAATTTTGACAATCAATTGCCAGATTCGTGATTTGAATGCAAAAATACATGGAAACAGCACCCTTTTTCTCTCTAATTTAGTCACCCTTTAATGGCAATTGCAAATGATGAAATGAAAAAATTGTGTGCATGGTTTTGCTGTAATAAGTTGTTGCTAAATGTTCAAAAGACAAATTGTGTTATTTTTAGGACCAGGGGTAAAAGAATTCCTAACAATGTTGATCTTCTGGAGGTAGGAGGACATAGTGTTGCACGTAGTGAGCATGTTAAATTCCTTGGTGTTATTATAGATGAGTACTTGTCTTGGAAACCCCATTTAGATGCTTTATGCACAAAGATTTCTCGAAGTGTTGGTGTCATATGTAGGTTAAGATTTATCCTACCTAAGAAGGTTTTGGTAATTTTATACAACAGTATTGTTTTCCCTTACCTTACATATTGCAATGTTGCATGGGGTAACATTTTTAAGACTTATATTGATAAACTTAAAATATTGCAAAAGAAAGTTATTAGGCTTGTTACCAATTCTAATTTCAGACAGCCTAGTAAGCCATTTTTCCTTGAGATGAAGTTGCTGCCTTTTGATGAGCTTGTGTCATTCAATAGTATGCTTTTTGTGTTTAAACTTCAGTTTTGTCCTCAGGTTTGCCTGTTAAAAGACCTATTTTCCTGTAACTCCCAGATACATAGTTACAATACACGTCAAAGTAACCTTGTGCATCAACCTCATGTAAGGACAAATGTTGCACTAAATTCCTTTCGAATCACGTGTATTAAAGAGTGGAACCAGTTACCCGCAGACATTAAGGACAGTACCACTCTTACTAGATTCAGACTTTTGTGTAAATCATATCTGTTAGATTGAAATAGATTGCCACTATTACTTTGTGTACTATTAGTATTATAGTGAGGATTAGCCAGTCTGGGTGTGTGTGCGTGTGGGTGTGCGTGTGTGTGTGTTTGCATGTGTATGTGAACTTGATGCGTACAGCACGATTAGCCGCTCATGGCTGGGGGGGGGGGGTTAGGGGGGTTTATGTTTTTAGTGATTCAGCTTTTTCCCTTATAAGTATGTTCTAAAGTTACATAACTTGCCATTTCCTTGTAATCAGTTTTGTTCATTATTATGTTCTTTTGTAAATGTTCTTCTCGATCTCGATTGGCGGACTTTGGGATCTGCTTGTTTCTGGTGATCTGCGCGCGTGTGACTGGATCGTATCCATAGAGTTGCATCCATGTAACTGTATGATCGCATCTTATTATATCTTCCATGTTTTGAGCATGCGCAGATCCTTGAAACACGTTGGTCTCTTTGCCGGTCCGCCGGGATCGAGAGGTCCATCCTTCTCAGGGGCCCCACTCACAAGCATAGCTTTTTGGGGTCCCAATTTGCATCATGTTTGTGCGTCATGATTGCTATGTCTGGTTTTTAATAAATTGAATTGAATTGAATTGAATTGAAAATTCACTGCATAAGCCAATTCATATAATATTGAAACAGTACCACTGTACTTTTAGATACTCTCATCTACTGTGTTCTTGTATTACACAGGATCCGTTACTATAACTTTAACTGATTGGTAGGTGTTGTACTGTGGCTGTACTAAGCACCAACATCACCTTAAGAATATTGGCATTTCAGAAAGTCGCATTGTTGTAATTTAAACATTTAAAACAATGTTTTTAATATCTAGACATGCTAGATATCTCCATTGCAAGCAGCCTGAATGATTGCATTGAAAATGTTAATCATTTAAGACGATGATCATATCCAAATAATCGCTGCGAAGGCGGAAAAAAGTGGCATATTTCTGTGATTTTATAACACGAAACATAATGTTGGTGATGATATTATTTTTATAAAATGAATTTCTGTCTGTGCTGCAAACTGCAGTGTGTCGGTATTGAGTTCACGGTCATTTCACGGTCATCTGTGAACTGATAAGTGAGGTACACAAGTGTCCACACGCAGTTGACATGATTGAGAGCTACTCCAATTTCCCCCTGCAAGGGATTCTATAAATGGATGCCATTAGGAATCAGAAGTTAGAGAGCATCCCTTGAATAGAGGTACGGAACATTTTCAGCAGAATTCCTCTTGCAGCAATACCTGCTACTTTGGATGAGGTTGAGAATTACCCATCAGAGTTATCATGAAGAACAGATACAAGAGGGCATTGACAGACTTCAGAAGTACATACAGAACTATACTAACTTAATTGAATTCCCTCTCAAGTGAAGTGAGGATTCAACCATAAGGTCTCTATGGTTTGGATGAAGATCCAAACCATAGAGACCTTACTCCAGCATTTCAAAAAATTGTATTCTCTTCCAACATAGTGGTGGAGATAGATGACATCTATATCTCCATCCTGAGTTCTGACTATATTCTGCCAAACCAAACACCAGCAAAATTTGATAATATCCTCACCATGACCTTCTCAGCCTGTGATTCAAGCCAGATAAGAGTGCCTCACCATATCAGACTTGTAAGAAAGTCAACCAAGTTTTAATAGGAGAATACTCAGTTCAAGTAAGGCTGCAGAAAGCCTTAAAGCTTTAAAAGATATATAAACAAACCCACTGGTGTTCACTAATTTCACAACATCATGGACTTAGCCACTAAACTGCACTACCCCATCCTTTACCCAACCATGCTTAAGGCAAGATAGTTCAAGAAGAACCATCTCACAAACTATTGGCTATATCTCTTGTAAAGCCAAGAGAACTGCAGCTTACCTGTAAGGGCAACTAATGTGTAAACTTAAAGGTCTTATGGTCCCCAACACATCAAGTCCATGACTAATATACATGTAACCCTAATCATGCAAGTCATGAGAATGCTGAGCTGCAATTGCACCACAGGCCTTCTCGGTGGCTCTTTTGAATACCTTCTAGCAAACATAAAAACCTCCAGGCAGCTATCAGCACTTTAGTTCTGGACTAGAGCTATGATGAGGTACTCAAAGGTTCAATTCTTTCGCCCTGTTTCTGATGAAGTCCATATCCTAGACCACCTTGGTCATGCCGTCACTCCTTAATGAACATGCAGATTTCTTATGGGCAGGATTAGGAGAAAAATTGCTAAATTCTATTCCAGTCTCCCCAGATTTATTTCAAATAGACAGGTTTAGCTACAGACCGACAAGTTTATCATCTTATGAATACATAAGGTTCTGTGACTGGAGGTTAATCCATCTATTAAGCCTCCACAAGGCATAGAGGTGGAAGCATAACTACTCAAGTACAGCTAACCAGTTAGGATCAACTGTTGTTACTGCAAAGGTCACAAATTCAAACACAATTATCAACTCAGACACCCACATCTTGCCCGGAACTATCCTAACAGTTAGAAAATGTATTTCCAACATAACTGCTGCTGTGTAATAACAAAAATATGTCACTTTTTTTTTTCAATTTCTGAATTTTCATAATTCAAACACATATTACCATAGCGACAACCCTGTTTTGACATTACTATGGCCTGAAATGATTTGGATTATGACTGTAATAACTCAGGCAGTTTATGATATGTATATCTAGACCAATATCTTGTGTTTTCTATTGTTAAAACAGAAATATAAGTCATTTTCAAACAATTTCCAATATTTTGATGGTGCGTTGCCACAGTAATGGTGCTGGTGCTCACACCCACCATATCCTCTTCAGTTTGAGACCAAACCGATAATAAGAATTATAATTGTTTTACCTGACTGTGACCTTGAAAGCACACACAAAAAAATTGGACTCAAACGGGCTGCTTGCAATAGATGTAATGCCTAATAAGTATTTTCACGTTGTTGAATTACAGATGTATGTTATTTCCTATTTTAATACCATGGTAACAGCCCGAATGGTTGCTGACATCCGACTTTGTGGCAGTCAGGGAGGATATAATACACAGGGTCCTAGCTAACAGAAAAAAAAAACATCATTTCAGGTTGTGGAGACCCTTACTTTATACAGTGTTTTGAATGTTACAGATTTTTTCACAAATATTTACTATTTCACCATACCGTTTCTATAGCAACAGCCATTTTTTGACATGAAGGTGACTTCCAATGACTCAGATTTTGCTTGCAATCTAACGGGCACCCCAAAATACATATAGTTAGATGGTTACAAGTTGATTTTGTGATATTGAATTACAGATATATGGTATTTTCTAAAATTCAAATCCCTGGTGTGTTACCATGGTAACAACCCTAGTGGTCACGCCCACTACCAACTTTATGTCAAATAGGAAGAATATAAGAGCTGAGGGTCCTAGCTAACAGAAAAGCATGATTTACGATTGTGCAGTTTTTTTCCATTTTGTATTGATTAATCATAGAAATTTTCCACAAATATCAACATTTTGTGGGACCGTTTCCATAGCAACGGCCTTTTTTGACATGCCCATGACTTCAAATGACTCAGATTGTGGTTGGGATCTGTGGGGCAGCCTGAAATACATATATTAGAATCCTTACCATATATATTTATGATGTTAAATGACAAATATATGGTATTTTCTAAATTCCAGTATTTCATTATATGTTACCATGGTAACGGCCCTAGCAGTCACGCCCACCTTGAACTCCATGGAAAACAGGCAGATTTTGATAGCTGAGGGTCCTAGCTAATAGAAAAATATAATCTAAGATTGTGTAGACACCTCTCTATTTTATACTGACAAGATTAGTTTTTTTTCAAAAATGTCCACTTTTTATGGTACTGTTTCCATAGTTACGGTCAATTTTTGACATGACCATGAGTTCAAATGACCTAGATTTTGGTTTCAATCAATCGGGAAGCTCAAAATACATATATATAGATGCTAACCAGTAATTTTTCAAATTTCTCAATTAGAAATATTGGGTATTTTAGTAAATTCCTATATTTCCTTGATATATTGCCATGGCAACGGCCCTGGTGGCCACACCCACCACTAACTCTATGGCAAACAGGCAGATTCTGATAGCCGAGGGTCCTAGCTACTAGGAAAACATCACTAAAAATTGTGCCTAAGGGGGGGGGGGGGGGGGGGGTCTACGGTGGCCCACAGACTACTAGTATGTATCACCATAGGTAGACGATCTGATTAGATTTTGGGGTATGTAGGTCAAAGGTCAAAGAGGTCAATTCTGAAATTGCATGTTTCAGCCTTGTTAACGTGATATCTCAAGAACCATATGATCCATTTACTTCAAACTTGTTTCTAGTATATATCAAATGAACTGATTTTTGCTCACATTTTTGTTCACATAGCTCAAAGATGACATGTCATAGAGGATATGTGAAATTAATGATTTTTAGTTTTGTTATCATCATATCTCAACTATTTTGTATTCATGACCAGGAAGAGATAAAGTGATCCAACTTTGGGGTTATAAGGTGTAAGGTCAAATGTCAAAGAGGTCAGTTAACATGTAATTGTAGGCTTTTTATTCTTGATATCACAATATTTCAAGAACAGTTTGAGCCAACAACTGAATTTAGGCAGAGGCATATAAGAGACGCAGTCGCATTCATCTTGTTTAAATATGAGGACCTATAACAATATGCTATCTACAATATATTTTGAGTACTGCCCCAAGGGAACAGGCGCTTAGGAGAAAACCGCAAATTAGTGATATTTTAGTGTACGACAAACGAGACAGAATTGTCCGCCAATATGTCACAATCGACTCTCCAAATTTTCAATTTGAGATTCGCTTAGATTTAGTAATCTTATATTTCAAACATCCATAACTTTTTTATTCTATTCGAATCTCAAATTGACAATATGATGAGTCGATTGTGACATCCTGTATTTTTTATTTTTCTGCTTTTACAGAAATCATCTTATTACCAAGGTTGGATTAAGTGTTTCTTGGAGTGGAAAACAGACAAACCTGCAGTTATGATTATTTAACTCAAACACAATCTCACAATCAGTCCATTTCAACACATTTCATCTTCCACAAAAATGTGAAAACACTTTGCACTTCATGAATGACCACCTCAACATCCTCCAAAGAAGAGGATAGTACCATATTGGCATTTATAACTGACCACCTTTAAATCATTAAAACATAATCCATCCCCCAAACAAATGAAAATGTTTGAAAGAAAGCATGTGTATTCTTGTATAAAGTAAGCAATCAGGGGACCAACGGCTTTAAGTCCTCTTGGTAAGGAGCCATCACCTTCCTCTGGAGTATTCACTGTTGACAATAACATTTCACTTATGACTTGGGCCAATATTCTGGTGTACTGCACATTCTATTACATGATCATTACAAATGAAGCATGATGATTGTAACCCTTTTTAAGGACACTAAATATAATAGTACATTATGAAAACGAGAGATATCAATGTTTGATTGCAGACATTTTTTTTTTAAAGGAGTTCATTTCTTCAAATGATAACCATGAAAATGTAAATTTATGAAATTTTCAGTAGATGGCAAAAGGAAGAAGACCTCAAAAGATACGTCACAGAGTTGCGAATTTGCTTCCAATTGATTACATTTAAAAATTCATAACTTTCTTATTCCTTATCAGATTTTCTTCAAACTTTCACTGATCAGTTTCTCTTATGTTTATGCTTTCACCATGCCCAATATCAGACTTCCTCTTTAACACACACTTGTGTATCAAGAAAAAAAAAAAGTAAAAAAAGACAAAACATTGGTCCTTGTTCTGTCATCTTTATTATCTTTTATTCATTATTATAATATATATATATATATATACAAACATACAGTCAAACCTGCTCTAGTGACCACCTGTATAGAAAGACCACCTGTCTATAAAGACCACAATTTTTGTTTCCCTTGAAATGTGTTTCTCATTGAAAAGTGTATTAAAGGAACCTGTACATAAAGACCACCTGCTCATAAAGACCGCTTTTCTCGTCTCCCTTGAGTGGTCTTTAGAGACAGGTTTCACTGTGTATATATGTATATATATATATATATATATATATATATATATATATCTATATATATATCTATATATGTATGTATATATATATATATATATATGTATATATATATATATATATATATGTATATATATAATGTATATACATATATATATATATATATATATATATATATATAATGTATATACATATATATATATATAATGTATATACATATATATATATATATATATATATATATATGTGTGTGTGTGTGTGTTATATATATATATATATTATACATCTATTCATTTACAGTACAAATGTCTCCAATGATTTCTAAATCATTGTAATGTTTTACACAAACATGGAAATAAACAAATCTAAGCGAAAAAGAGACAATCAACAATAATCAGTTTCATCAAAATAAGGGTAATAAATAATTCAAAGAAATACAGTCTGATGATATCTAAGTCACTGCCAAGAGAAGCATAATCACTCTATATTATTCACCTATGAAGGCAAAGAGAACGGAGCTAAAGCCAGACCCAAGGTAAATGAATGAAGCATAATTAAATATTCTTTTTTACACAAGTAGAAAAAAGTTGCATACATTACTTCTTGTATCAGTCAGATATGTGAATTTGGCTATCAATATATAGATTTTATTTACAATCTTCTCTCACACTCTGCATTGTCACAGGATTTTTCACAAATACAAATAAATTTGAAACCTTTCTTGAAGTCTAGATGAGACATACCAACAAACATTTTCTTCCCAAATTCAAAATAAAGGAAATTTTCACAATTGGAAACATAGTAACATATGAGGATATAGTTTCAACAAGAAGAAAAGGCTTATGTATTATGACATGCTCCACTTTGAAATTTGGGGCTAAAATGATAAAAGTTAGTGTATAATCACAAAATACCTCTGCAACCAAACACCATACATAGTTTGTGGGTGATAATGAAAAAAATGGGTGAATTATATTCTCCTTAATACAGCACATGTAAATTATGCATATTCAGTAGCTTAAAGTGAAATGTGATTTGGCATCATTTGATTTCAGGTATACACTATTTGCAAACATCTATGAATGATAATTTAAATAGGCACCCATTATATTCTCTGTAAAGCATGAAGTCTTCCTTGACTTTATCAAAACCATGATGTTGAGCTGACAAGAACATGTATGTTATCCTCAGAACTAGAAGCTTTGAATGTCGCATCTAGTCGGTGGAAATCAAAAGTATTTGTTCCTTTTGTCTTAATATATATGTTACCAAGTATACTGATCATAAATTATCATCAAGGTGTCATTTTACAAAATATTTGGGCAGGTCCATGCTCCGGAAATTCTGTCAGTTGTACACAAATATCAAGCAAAATGACACTTCTGAATAAATATATGTTCATGAATGTCCTCTAAAACGTACAATTCAAAATAATTAGAAACTGTGGGGTTTACCCAGACCAGTTTTCTATTCACAATAAAACACTGCTCTTTGAAAATTTACAATACACAAGTGCCTAAATACAGAGTCATCGTGTTGACACATATAATTTTAAGCCCCAAATTATTTTTCTGAATTGCATCCATATTCACATAACTTACACAGTTCACAAGACAAGCTGCTTCTAAAACTGCCTCATGCCAAAACAAAAACAACTCTTGGAGATTGTGCAATTAGCTATGCTAGCTGCCTTAAAACTCTGGAACCGACTTTCTCTTGTCATAAGGAAAGCACAATCCGTCCCTATTTTAAAATCTCTATTGAAGACCCACCTATTTTCAGAGGCTTTTAAGTAGATTAGTTCTGTTTATATAATGTAAGCATGTAGGAGTCTCCAAGCACAGTAGAATATATTCAAATAGCAGCTGTGCTATATAAATTAATCTTACTATTATTATTTTGATTATATGGCTTTCAAAAATTGAATACTGAATACTCCCCTACACAAATCAATGACGCTCACTTTAATTTCTCTCATATTATAACTCAAGCAACAGAACTACTATTACAGAAAGAGGGGACAACTTGAATGCCATACAGTGTTATATTCACTTATAGAAAGTTTGAATCATCGAACTATATTCAAAATAACCAATACAAGTTTGGAAGATTCTGATGGCAGCAAGTCTTAAGAATACTCCACAAAGCAACAATCTCAACATCCATCTCAGCATCCAGAGAGCTACAAGTAATTTTTGCATACATGTACATTCTTGTTTTGTTGAGCATCTAATTGTTATTCATTTGACATCCAATTCACTGTTTGGACAAATGCTAGAATTGGAGCTAAGAAAAAAAGGGGGACAAAGTGGTATTCTAATGCACATGATTTCAAACAAAACTTTCCATGGGAACCATTCATTACTTTGAATTGATTCAAGTCTTTCAACACGATGTAATCATTAAGAACTTATCAAAATGAAGTACATGTATAGGAGCCCACAACACACTTATTTTTCCTTCCAATAAAATGCCAAGAGGAAGAATACAAATCATTACAGCAATGTATCATATTACCATGCAAAATTGAGCACAAAATCTTTATAATAGATAAAATTTCTGGATTATATTCAGTTGACAACAAAATTATTCATACCCCTTGGAAAATTGCATTTTTTTGCATGAAAAAAAAAAGAAAAAAAAAATAGAGCAAAGAAATACATAAAGAAAAGATAAAAAGAGAGAAGGAAAAACAAAGAAAAACAAAGTAATACATAAGAAACAAATACAAATGAAAAAGATAAGATAGAAATACATAAGGAAATATAAGGAAAAGATAAAATGGGAGAAGGAAAACAAAGAAATATAAAGGCATGAGGATAAAAAAGAAGAACAAAGAAATACATAGGAATAGATAGAAGAGTAGACAACAGGAAAACAAAGAAATACATAAAGAAACATAAAGAAAAGAGTATAACAAGAAAAACAAAGAAATACATAAATTGAAAGGAGAATAAAACATGAGGAAAACAAAGAAACACATAAGAAAAAAGATAAAATAGAAAGAAAAATAAAGAAATACATAAGGAAATATGAAGAGAAGAGGATAGAAAGAAGAACAAAGAAATATATAAGAATAGAAAGAATAAATAATGGGGAAAACAAAGAACTATATAAGGAGAAAAAATAGAGAAGGAACAAACTAATACATAAGAAACATAAGAAACAAAGAAATACATCTAAGGAAACAGATAAAGTAGAAAGTAAAACAAAGAAATAGTACATAAGGAAATATAAAGAGAAGAGGAGAAACAAAGAAATACATTTATTATTACCTCAATGTTACCAGCTGCAGAGCACAAAATGCTACCACTTTGACAGCACACTGGAAGATGAAGATCAGTATTTAAGCTTCACTAGAGTACCCACTTGAGAAGGACCCTGTGGCAGGTGTCCAGATCCAAAATTTGTAAATTAATGTAACTGAACAAACTGATAAAAATGACACCAACTAACCTTAAGACCACTATAATGGCCTTCCTATCAGTCTTAATGACAATGGAGCAAAAGCATGAGGGCATACCTTCCCTCAGACAGTGCAACAATGAATGCCTCCAGGGAAGGTCTCTTCAGGAAGAGTGTTTTGTTTCATCTTAGATAAAGAATTTTCATCAAACTGCATGGAAAATTTACTGAAAATAATATCTTTAGTCTATAATGTGTAAACCTACACCACCTGTAGAAACAAAATCTGTTTTAAATCCACCGAAGACCCTGAAGACTAGGTGATGGCATGTGTGGACAACATCCTCAAGAAGATTGAACCATTGGAGACCAGGTATTGGCCTGATCTCCCAGCAGAGGCCTCTAGAAGCCTTGTGACAGTGTAAATAAACTGTTACAAGCTTTAATCACATGGATTTTATTCATAATGATCCACAAAGTCTATGAATCACTAAGGGTATGAATAATTTTGAACACCACCACATTTGGATAACTCACCATTGCTATTGTTATGCAAATGAAGTGAAACCAGAAACAGCACTCATTTGTAGATGGTAACTAAATGTGTTCAAGTGATGTGCAAGTAACTTCAGTTCCCCTTTCATTTTTAGGAAAAATGCAAAAAACTGCAACTTTACAAGGGGTATGAATAATTTTGTTGTTAACTGTATATGTACCTACATGTGCGTGTGTGTGTTTGTGTGTGTGTGTTTAAAACACAAACAAAAACTTGGTCAAAATTACTTTAACTGAAAAATACAACTCACTTTTGCATACGAGAGTGTGGGTAGTGCATATGGCAGCATGATATGTATGCCTATTACTCAGCTATTATATTTTTTACCATTTATTTGTTATAAATATTCTGTTCCAGTTTGATTCATGGATAATTTCCCATCATTCCAAGGACATAAGATTACCTTTGACACAAGTCATTCTACCACTACTCCACCTCTGCAACACACAGAAATGCAAAAAAAATTATGATGTACTTCTTGATAATAGAATATAACATCTATGAAAGACGGTTACAAAAACATTACAGCTAATGATATCAGACATATATCTAACATTTATGGGTACCGCATTATATTCTTTATTAAATACAACAATCTAATCAGTGGCAGATCCAGATAGGGGGACGGGGGTACAGGAGGTGTTTACCCCTCCTGTTGTTTAGTCAACTCCAATAGCTATTACAAAAAAGGTTTTTTATCAGAAGCATCCACCCCCCCCCCCCCCATTTTGTGCCTAATCTAAATGAGCATTTATGTGAAAACTGTTATACCCTTCTTTTCTCAAATACATGTACTTGGATCTGCCATAGATTAAATACTGCTACCACTGTTATTAGGCACATGATTTTCAGACAGCTATATCACTTTAGGCAGTTATACAGGATTTGAAGCACAATCACAGAAGTTATATCTCAAAAGTAGATCTGTATTATCATGTATTCAGAAAAATGATGACCTTTTTTATAATTAGGATGATTAATTGCACTGCACTGCATCAGAGAATCTTGAGTAAAATCCAAAGCCTATTTTTCTTTTTCCAGGATTTATTCATAAACAATGATTTCTCAATAGAATTTAATATTAATTTGACAATTGTGTACAAGGGTATTTTTTAAAAAAGTAACCTACAACAATTATTTCTGGATTCTGACAGTCATGAGATTTTGAAACTGAAAATAAAAATACATATATATATTTTCTAACAATTCAGAAATTTGTATAACCAGAATATGCACTGAATCTATATCTGATTTCTACAACAGCATGAACATGTACATGTATGTACATGTATAACCACTTCAATTCAACTTGAATCACTATCTGATTTAACCTACTTCTAACATTTATTTCTATTTAAGTCCTAAAGTTTGATTCCACTTTATTTTCTTTTATTTTCCTTGAGAAGATTAAGTAGAAAGCCTTTGTGAACAACATATGACATAAAAATACACTAGAGGGGTGCTCGAACATATGCTCTGGCAACAAATGGTCCTGGCTATATTTCATCAATGGTAGAGAGGGTTAGGATTAGAGCTTAAGGGTACCGATTACCAAAAAATATTTTGCTCTGTATGTTAAAAGTTCCATGTCGTTATACTACAGTTAATTTTGTATAAGTCAAATCAGTTGGGACCACACAAAATAGTTTGACTTATGCAAAATTTGACTAAGGACATGTCAATTACACATATTTTGCATAGTTTGGTCAAAAAACTTGATTCGACTTAGGGAAAGTTTGACTTATGCGACTTTGAATTATGCAGTTAACTGTATATTCAAAATATGAGCTTAAAATATTACTTCTATAAAGAAATATTGCAAGTGTAATTACACTCTCCATAAGCTTAAAAGCAACCTGTGAGTAGACTAATCGACGCACCGGTACACGCTCGCCAATATGAGGGTTTGCACGGGACCTAACTCAGAGTTGCTTCCGTGCGTGCACCTTCATGTTATCCTTTATTTCCTTCATACTCCTTAAGTGTTGACCTATAGAATGCCAGATGAAGTTCTTTGAGGTGGATTTTATACTTTCTAGCTTTATACACATTATAATTGTTGCTGGAGCATGTGTCATACAACCCCTGAGCGACTTCATGTGCAAGAAATATATTCAACCAAAAATGAACGCACCACAAGTAGTAAGTGTACCTATGTATTATGATCCTACATTCACATGCAGAGTGTGCATCTTGTTAGTTTGGCAGTGGAGATAAGTATGCATTAAAATTTCCATTGTCCTGTTAGCCCTTCTTTTCAAATTCATCTTCATATCTGTTGCTGTGCACAAGAGAAAAAGTGAAATTACCATTGCAGGTAACATTTAGAGAGAGATCACCTTTTTTTACACTCCTACTCAAATCACAGTGTATTTAATTTTTTTTTTTTTTTTGAACAAAAATATATGAAACTTCAGAGATGAAATAGTTGAATCACTTACAAAGAATATGCAATAGTTTACAGCTCTTTACCAAACTCAACATGTATTTCTCTGTTATAACAGATAATAAGAGCCAAAACCTAAATTTTGAGGGACTAGTAATGAAGCTACGGGACATTTAATACCAAAGCCATCAGGAAAAACAATACTGCAATTCTTGGTTCAGCTTTATTTCTTGGAGAGACAATTACACTATTAAGTTACACATATGCATGAACCAAGTTACTGGTATCTACTGTATGTTGCCATCTTGTTACATATATGTGAAATGCAATCAGTACTCTACAACCAATTTCTATCCTTTAGCAAGTTGTAATTCATTTCATGATTATAATCAATTACTACAAAATAATAATGCATCAATGACAAAGGTAATTTATTGCACTAATTACAATTTATCCTACAAACTATATAGAACTTTGAATAAGGGATTGCAATGTATGAGAACTATATCTATAATTAGATAAACCAAGACATTGGTATGTTCTGGCATTGTTCCCTTAAAAGAACTCCCATGTTTGGAGGGTGTGCAACTGACAGTATCAAAACATATATTCATTAAGAGTCCTACAATGTACTACATCTGTACTACACCTATACCATATGACTGGGATAAAATTCTAGAAGAAAATGCAACAACATTTGATATGAGCATTTAACCTCATAAAATCTTAAAGATTGAGGTTTTGAATAGTCATGTACATACATACAGTAAAATTCAAATCACAGCTTATTGGGAGCCTTCCAGTTGGAGAGTTGTATCTGACTTTGAATTATAGTAAAATCAGACCAGTCCTGCGATTGTCTACAATTTGGAGCTGATTTGACCTTTCTTCCAATTTGAAGGCTTACTTACAATGTACCAAAATTTATACTTTTAGTATTCATATTATTCGGGTTCACACAAAGAGAGCTAAACTTTACGTTTCGCTTGTAGTTTCAAAACTTTAAGTTATTTTGTAGTTATCTTGCAGTTTCAGACCATATGAATCGACTCGTAGTTTCAAAACTTAAAGTTTACTTGCATTTCCAGAACCACAAGTGAGCTTGTGGTTAACGCCAAAACCACGAGCAGCGGGGAGTCCTCGTAGTTACAGACCTGTGTGGACAGAATAAACTTTAAGTTTAGCACTCCCGTTGTCAACGGTGACCTCTCTGCTCATGTTTAACGACAATTGCTCGACTTGTAGTCTCAGAACATCGAGCATCATTGTTTCGGGCCCATGAGAACCCTTGTCGTTGTTAGTGAGCCTTTGTTTCATTAACTTTTAAAGGGAGCCATCGCTCGATATCCATGTATGTTCAATTTCATTCGCTTGCCCCTATTGCAAGGCCGTGCATAACAACAATTTTGGAGCAGCGAAAATAAAATTGCTTCGAGGGTGGGGTAGTTTGTCATTTGGGTTGTTCAGTTCGTCTTTCTTCGGTCGAATGCGTATCACTGCAATCGCGTGCTCGTTTACCGAAGATGTACGGAGATTCCTGAATATTACCCGAGCCGGGCCAAGCTCCAAAACACCACGATTAGCGACTTTTTGGTCCCTTTAAGTTTCGCTAACTTAAAATTTTGAAACTACAAGTCCTGTATGAACGTAGCTATTATCATCAAGAACTCAAATTGGTTTATTTGTTTAAATTTCCAGTGCTATTTCAATTTATTTCTAAATTAGATCAGTCGGATCAAGTGCAGTGGACTTAACAAAAGAAAACTTCCAATAGCTTTCATACAAACATTCATTTGCCTACAACTACATTTTTCAAACACATTATCAATCAGAACCAGACGAAAGTGACTATTTTTCAAGCTGTAATATCTACCACTATTAAACCAGGCAGTAAAATTATCACAGGCAATAACTTAACTGTGATTTAAGAGAGTGACAGACAACCCCAAAGTATAAGGCATCCAGCATCATCATCTGTACTGATAGAGGAGGTGCACACATAATTAATGCATATTAATAGAAATGTTTCATTGAGAGCTATTCTAGAAAATATATGGCAAATACAGAACACAAAGCAATTACTAGGCATCTGGTACAAATAGATATATGTTAATTAAACATTGCTTGAATAGAAACATGAAGAAAGTGCTTCATGAAGTTGTGCCTGCAACTTCGCAAATTGTCCAGCATTATCATACTGAAAGAGATAAGAGGCAAAATGGACATCAAATAACAGCATCATTCACATACAATGTACAACGTGGTATACTGCCTTGAAAAAACAAAACTGCAGCAAAATTAAATGAAATAGGTAGTGCACTTCTTCACATCTTTGTATTTCATAATCCAGACAAGTAAGAAAGCTTAAGAGTCTATGTTGCATGAAACTACTTTTTTCACCTCCATCTGCCAATCATTTACACATAAAATGTTTTATTTTGCCACAACAGGTTTTTCAGACAGTTAACTACATATCTGAACGAGCCTTTAAAAAGAGATACCGAAGATCGACTATTCTGTACCTTGTTTTTATTCAATTTACTTATTTACTTTATTTCAATTTTCTGTCTCTGGGAGCCTGTCCTGAAATAGTCACCCCATTTTACATATCACATTTGACACCTTAAAGTTACTGAGACCATCCATGTCATTCACAAAAAGCTTGTCAGCCCGAACGAAGCCGGTCAAATAGTACAATCTTGAGTATTGTAACTATCTCGGGGAGCAATTTGGTATCAAATGATCATATCATTAATAATTTATTAAATTGTGAAAATTGTATTACTTTATCAAAATCAAAATCAAAATCATTGATAATGCCAAGATTATGTAAACATCCAATGTCCATCTGCACCTGTTTGACAAAGCATAATAGCAAGCTTGCAAGGTATTTGTGTAATTAACACATGAATGGTAGAATTCAGCATGGCAGCTACATATAGCCCAGATACTTAGCAAGCTCTTCTGTCTTGTCAAACAGGTGCAGATGGACAATAGGTGTGTTTACATAATCCTGATAATATCATTTGACTACTTTTGAGAAAGCAATACAATTTTTACAATTTAACTATTCATTATTAAAATGATAATTTGACACCAAATTGCACCCCGAGAAAGTTACAATACTAAAAATTACTTAATACTAAAACTTTGGAGTTAAGGTTGTAATACCCAAAAATGTTTTTTCTCTACATCCAGAGCATTTTGGGCATCAAAGATTGGTTTAGGGCCTGGGTTCTTAATTATTTTGTCAGGTGGGCCAGAAATATTCCTGAAATATTCCTGAAATTATGTCGCGGGCTGCTGAGTATTATACATACATACGAAAGTGTATGGGACCGACGTCTCTTGCCTGAAAACATTGTGTATTATCTTTTTGGTTTAAAGGTAATAAACAGTAGTGGTAGCAAAATGAAAGTGGCATGAAACTGCTCAAATATAGTCTAATATTGTTCGGCTTCAATAAAAAGATACATGAGTGAGATAATCCGGTATTCTATTCATGATTTCCGGTGATTTTCAGTAAAATAATTAAAATGATCGAATATCAACGGTTACCTTATACCCTCGCTAAGGACCACCAACCCCGACGCTCCTGGCTCAACGGCGCAAAGCGGTTCGCACACACTTGTTACACACACTGTTTTCACATCAAATTATATTATAATTCGATGTTTATTTTTTTGGACATTTTAGCCATTACTAAACCATTTTTCTTCTAACAAACGTCACCTATGTTCGAAATTAATCATTTCACAACAGTATATGTAATAATTTCCATTCCAGCTGACAAAGTAGTTAAATATCCAAAGCGCCACCTTTCCCACTACTGTACGATACCTTTAAGTTCAGCGAGCGTGTAAAGCTCGTGAGCCAAAGAAATTGACACTTAAGAACCGTAAAATGTAATTTCATCATCAAAATATGCTAATTTAGATATAAAAATTACGAGACCATTGCACTGCCCGTAAATGCGGTGACAGGTTTGCGAAGGCCAGGTAATTTTGATATTCTTGAGGAGGGGGCTGCAATTACCCCTATCCCCCGTCTCATATGGCTATGCATACATACCCGAATGGCCCATCTAAGGACTGTGGAACAATTCTAGAATACACCTCCCGGATTATATCATAAATAATTATTATCCATATTTTTCTTCTCTTTGGTTTGGTGTTAGTTTTTTTTTTCTTCAAACTATACGTGGTAGGACATGCTGTGATAATTCCTTGGTCTGTTTTTATGCCTCTGCCCACCAAAGGTGGGTGCTGGAGGCATTATGTTTTCAGGTTGTCCGTCTGTCCGTACGCCTGTCCCGTTTTCGTTCTCACGATAACTTAAGAACCATTTGGCAGATCAACTTCAAACTTGCATGTATGCATATGGGAGGGACAATGATTTGATTAGATTTTGGGGCCACAAGGTCACTGGTCAAAGGTCACAGATATCATTGCATATATGAAAATGGCTTGTTCTCGCGATAACTTTAGAACCATTAGGCGTATCAAGATCAGACTTTGCTCATGTATGCATATGGAAGAGACAATAGTCTGATTAGATTTTGGGTTCATGAGGTCAAAGGTCACAGATTTTATCGCATATATGAAAATGGCTCGTTCTCACTAAACTTATGAACCATTTGTCGAATCAACTTCAAACTTGGCTCATGTATGCATATGGAAAGGAGTGATGATCTGAATTGATTTTGGGGTCATGAGGTTAAAGATCAAAGGTCACAGAGGTCATTATATACCTGGAAATAGATGGTTCTCACGATAACTCAAGAACAATTTAATGGATCGACTTCAAACTTGGCACACACGTATATAATTGGGTGACAGTGATTTGATTAGATTTGGGGGGTCATGGTTTCAAAGGTCAAAGGTCACAGAGGATGTTATATACCTGTAAATAGACTGTTCTTGCAATAACTTGAGCACAGTTTAAAACAAATCAACATTAATGTGCGATATATTTCTGATCTGGCAAAGGCGGAGGCATAAATTTCGACTGCATCTAGTTTTTTCTTAAAACTAAATGTAAGACGTGCTGTGATAACTCCTTGGTAGGACAGGGAACGGATAATTATGATATGCTAATTGCGAGCGAGCGAGCAAATAATTTGACACCAGTAATCATACCGATAGTTAGGATATATGTACATGTATCCTTAAAACAAGATTATTTTTTTTTTACTAGATATTTTGGCGGGCTACATGAAATCATCTCGCAGGCCGCAAGTGGCCCATAGGCCGCACTTTAAGAACAGGGGGTTTAGGGGCACTTTGGTGTTTTTTCAGGGGCGTGTAACACCCCTTTCCAGATGGAAATTTTTGTCAGTTTTTATATTTTTGTAATGTACATCCATACCTCTTTCTTCTGACAAAATTTGGTCTATGGGCCTTTAAGGGTCTCTGAGGCCCCCCCAAAAAAATTTGTATAGCGATAGAATGTATAAAATTAACCCCAAATAACTTTACCTGGCATTCTACAGGTTAAGGAGTTTAAAGAAAATAAAGGATAGCATAAACAATTTTATAAGCAGTTTTCTATGAAAATTTATTTGAAGTGTAACTTTCAGAGAATATACAACCAAAATAAAATAAATTAATAAAATATACAACACAGAATGTTTTTATGGAATAAAAAATTTATTTGGGGAGTAACTTATGGAGAATCTACAACCCAAATGAAACAGCAAATTAATAAAATATAAAGGCAAAATACTTGTATCCCAATCTAAAATTGATTTGGGGCATAACTTATGGAAAATCTACAACCCAAATAAAACAAATGAATAAAATATAAAAAGCAAAATATTTTTATTGAATCGAAAATTTATTTGGGGCCTAACTTACGGAGAATCTACAACCCAAATGAAACAACTAATGAATGAAGTATACAACACAAAATGTTTTGTTCGATTTGAAAAAAATTTTGGCTCATAACTTACGAAGAATCTACAACCCAATTAAAACAATATGAATCAGGTACACAACGCAAAATGTTTTTATCGAATCGAAAATTGATTTGGGGAGCAACCTGCGGAGAATCTACTACCCAAATAAAACAGCAAATGAATGAAGTACACAATGCGGAATGTTTTTATTAAATCGAAAATTGATTTGGGGAGTATCTTACGGAGAATCTACAACCCAAATGAAACAGCAAATTAATAAAATATAAAAGGCAAAATACTTTTACTGAATCAAAAATTGATTTGGTGCGTAACATACAGAGAATTTACAACCCCCCCAAAACAACAAATGAATGAGAATGTTTATATCGAATCGAAAATTGATTTTGGGCAACTTACGGAGAATCTACCACCCAAATAAAACAACAAATGAACGAAGTAAACCATGCAGAACGTTCTTATCGAATCCAAAATTGCTTTGGGGCTTAACTTACGGAGAATATACAACCCAAGTAAAACAAAACAAGATGAATGCAACTGCGTCTCCTATATGCCTGCGCCTAAATTCAGTTGATGGCTCAAACTGTTCTTGAAATCTTGTGATAACCAGAATAAAAAGCCTCTAATTACATGTTAATTGACCTCTTTGACATTTGACCTTACACCTTATAACCCAAAAGTCGGATCACTTTATCTCCTCCTGGTCACGAATACAAAATAATTGAGATATGATAACAAAACTAAAAATCATTAATTTCACATATCCTCTACGACATGTCATCTTTGAGCTATATGAACAAAAATCTAATCAGTTCATCTCACTATGTGATGCATACTAGTTCCAAGTTTGAGGTTAATGGCTCAAATTGTTCAAGAGTGTTAACAAGGCAAAAATCTGAAATTTCATGGTAAATGACCTCCATGACCTTCAACCTACATTTGCCAAAATCTTATCAGATCGTCTTCCTATGGTGATATATACTAGTAACAAGTTTGAAGTAAATGGATATGGTTCTTGAGATATCACGTTAACAAGGCTAAAACTTGCAATTTCAGAATTATCCTCTTTGACCTTTGACCTACATACCCCCAAATCTAATCAGATTGTTTTCCTATGGTGATATATGCTAGCACCAAGTTTTAAGTTCATACCTCAAATGGTTCGAGATATCGTGTTAACGAGGCTAACACCTTCAATTTCCGAAATTGACCTCTATGACCTTGACCTTTGAACTACGTACCCTAAAATCTAATCAGATCGTCTTCCTATGGTGATACATACTAGCACCAAGTTTGAAGTTCATACCTCATGTGGTTCTTGAGTTATGAGTTATCGCTAGAACAAGAAAGCAGGACAGACGGACGGACGGACAGACGGATGGACAGACGGATGGATGTACGGACAACCTGAAAACATAATGCCTCCAGCACCACCTTCGGTGGGCGGAGGCATAAAAATTAAAGAAGTATACAATGCAAAATGTTTTGATTGAATTGAAAGTTGATTTGGAGCGTAACTTACGCAGAATCTACAACCGAAATAAAACAATACAAGTGAATGAGTAAATTACGCAATACGTAATAAATGTCCCCGCCGGAAGTGCAGATCTGTGGAAATTAACTAGCCTGAACCTTAAAACTTCAGTGAAAAACTTTAGTGAATAAAATAATAATGTTACTGCATGCAAAAGAAGAGAATACCAACAATGCATGTATACAACTGAAATATAAAACATGATAACATTATGAACCTTCAGCCATTTTGAATAAATTTGCATAAATTTGCATAATTAATGAATTTCAAAATTCTGTGTAGAAGTTTGGAAGCCCCCACCCAGCCCTATCAGATAAAACAATCGGAATCAAAATCCGATGTGAAATAGAGGAGAAGTAGCATTTTTCGTCAATTTTGAATAAATTTGCATAAATTTGCATAATTAATGAATTTCAAAATTCTGTGTAGAAGTTTGGAAGCCCCCACCCAGCCCTATCAGATAAAACAATCGGAATCAAAATCCGATGTGAAATAGAGGAGAAGTAGCATTTTTCGTCAATTTTGAATAAATTTGCATAAATTGGCATAATTATTGAATTTCAAAATTCTGTGTAGAAGTTTGGAAGCCCCCACCCAGCCCTATCAGATAAAACAATCGGAATCAAAATCCGATGTGAAATAGAGGAGAAGTAGCATTTTTCGTCGATTTTGAATAAACTTGCATAAATTTGCATAATTAATGAATTTCAAAATTCTGTGTAGAAGTTTGGAAGCCCCCACCCAGCCCTATCAGATAAAACAATCGGAATCAAAATCGGCCAAGAAATGACGGAGAAGTAGCATTTTCTAACATTTGAGCACACACGGACAGACGGACGGACGGACGGACACACACACACACACACACATACACACACACACGCACATACTTACGGAGCCCGTTTCATAGTCCCCTCGCGAACTTCGTTCGGCGGGGACAAAAATGAAGAAATTATACAATGCAAAATGTTTTGATTGAATTGAAAATTGATTTGGGGCTTAACTTACAGAGAATATAGAACCCAAGTAAATCAACAAATTTATGAATTCTACAACACAAAATGTTTTGATCAAACTGAAAATTGATTTGGCATGAAACTTACGGAGAATCTATAACCCAAATAAAACAATTAATGAAGGAATTATACAACGCAAAATGTTTTGTTATCTAACTGAAAATTGATTTGGCGTGTAACTATGGAGAATCTACAACCCAATTAAAACAATATATGAATCAAGTACACAACGCAAAATGATTTTATCATAAAGAAAATTGGTTTGGGCCATGAATTACAGAGAATCTGCAAACCACTTGAAACAACAAATGAATTAGAAATATGACGCAAAATACATCTATCGAATCGAAAATTGATTTGGGTGTAACTTGCAGAGAATCTACAACCTAAATAATGTAACAAATGAATGCAATACATGTATTCAACGCAAAATGTTTTATCGAATTGAAAACTGAATTGGTGTAAAATTGTCTGACTTTTCTACAACGCAATTGAAAGCAAGTTTTATATTTGGCAGTGAATCGATGTATCGTTAGGTGAGCTATCATGATCGATCGACTAGTCTTTGCTCAAGTCTTATTTATATTAATTTCGGGGGATATTCAATTTTCAAACATCAATATCTCCTTAGGCCAGGAGCCTGTCCTGAAATAGTCACCCCATTTTACCCATAAGATTTGACCCCGTAAAGTTACTTGGACCATCTAAGTCATTGACAAAAACGTCAGCCTGACCGTAGCCGCCGGGTTAAGGCCCCAGAGCCCCCAAAAGAGACCCCAAAGTCGGGTCGATTTCACCCCATCTCCCCCATGCACCAAACTTTGTCAGTAGGAAATAGTATGACTGGACATTACAAAACACAAAAAACTGACAAAATTTCTGTCGGGATGGGGTGTCAGACAGCCCCTAAAAATTGGGGTAAATTTTTCCCCTTGAAGCCCAGGGATCAAATGTTATCAGAAGGAAGAGCTATGGATGTACATTCCAAAAATATACTAGCACATCAGTGATGTGGCGCTCATCCGGCATCCAGCAAAGAAATTCACGCAATTCAATGAACCTCATGAAAGTCTTTCAGATGGAACAAAAAAAATCAAAATCGGTCAATAAATGAGGAAGAAGAAGCAATTTTCGTGATTTTTAATTAATTTCGCATAAATTAGCATAAATAATTTTCTAGACAAAATTTCAAAATTCTGTGTAGAAGTTCAATGAACCTCGTGAAAGTCTTTCAGATGGAACAAAAAAAATCAAAATCGGTCAATAAATGAAGAAGAAGAAGCGATTTTTTCCATTTTCAAAAAATGCGCATAAATTAGCATATTTAATGAGTTTCAAAATTCTGTGTAGAAGTTTCGAATCCCCCACCTAGTGCTATCATATAAAGCAAACGGAATTAAAATCGGGTAAGAAATGGCGAAGAAGAAGCATTTTGAAATTGTGGACGGACGGGACGAAGGACGGACGGACGGACGGACAGACGGACGGACGGACGCCTCGCCATGGCATAAGCTCATCTGCCCATTCGGGCCGGATGAGCTAAAAAACTAACAAAATTGTCCATCGGGAAGGGGGTGTCAGACCCCCTGAAATGAAAACCCCAAAGTGCCCTTTGACAAAGCTTTGCCCCCCAAATGCTCTGTATGTAAAGAAAACCATTTTCTTACCTTCTGACGATAATTCAAAAACGCTTTATTCAATTCACTTTAAATTTTCATAACATAATTTTGAGTATAATAATCTTCTTGAGGTGCAATTTGGTGTTAATTGGTCTTTTGATGAATAAGTTATCAAATTGTGAAAACTGTATTGCTTTCTCAAAAGTAGCCAAAAAATATTGTCAGAATTATGTAAACACACCCATTGACCCTCTGACAAGGCATAATGGAGGAGCTTGCTTGGTTTCTGTGCAATTAACACATGAATAGTACATTTCGGACTGGCAGTCACATACCACAGATACCTGAAAAGCTCTTCTGTTATGCCTTGTCAAACAGGTGAAGATGGAAAATGGGTGTGTTTACATAATCCTGACAATATTTTTTGGCTACTTTTGAGAAAGCAATACATTTTTCACAATTTAATAAATTATTAATCAAAAGACCAATTAACACCAAATTGCACCTCAAGAAAAGTATTATACTCAAAATTATGTTAAGAAAATTTAAAGTGAATTGAATAAAATGTTTTATTATTATCATAGAAAGTAAGAAAATGGTTTTTCTATACATACATACATTTTGGGGGATGAAGCATTGTCAAAGGGCACTTTGGGGTTTTCATTACAGGGGGTCTGATACCCCCTTCCCGATGGACAATTTTGTCAGTTTTTATATTTTTGGAATGTACATCCATAGCTCTTCCTTCTGACAAAATTTGGTCCCTGGGCTTCAAGGGGAAAACTTTACCCCAATGTTCAGTGGCCATTTGACACCCCATCCCAACAGAAATTTTTGTCAGTTTTGTGTGTTTTGTAATGTCCAGTCATACTACTTCCTACTGACAAAGTTTGGTCATGGGGGAGATGGGGGGAAATCGACCTGACTTTGGGGTCTCTTTTGGGGGCTCTGGGGGCTTAACCCGGCGGCTACGGTCAGGCTGACAACCTTTTTGTCAATGACTCAGATGGTCCGAGTAACTTTATGGGGTCAAATCTTAAGGGTAAAATGAGGTGACTATTTCGGGATAGGCTCCCAGACTACCTGTATGCCGTCATCGTTGAATGTCGTGTTAAGTTTTCTGGGGTTGATTTTATGTAAGCTAACTATACACAAATTATTTTTTCAGGCCTCAGGTGCTCTTTAAGGGGAAAAATTTGCCCCTAATTTTAGGGGCCAACTGACAATCCATCCCGATGGAAAATTTTGTCAGTTTTTGTGTTTTGGTAATATATAGTTATACACCTTCCTTCTGACAAAGTCTGCCACATATGTTAAGATGGGTTGAAATCTACTGACTTTGGGGACCTTTTGGGGGGATTCTAAGGGCCAAACCCGGCGACTTTGTTCAGGCTGACAAGCTTTTTGTGAATGACATGGATAGTAACTTTAAGGGGTTAAATCTTATAGGAAAAATGGGGTGACTATTTTCGGGACAGGCTCCTGAATACCACATTTGCATTTTACTTCTTTATCATTTCTCTTGTTGATTCATCAGTAAATCTGCAATTAGACCATACCTGCCAACCTTCAGACAGCAAAAAAAAATTGGAACCTTTCACAGCAACATTAGAAATAAAGTGTATTTTGTATACTTTCACACAGAAATCTTCAGAAAGAGACAGCAATCTAGGGTTCATAACATTAGTTTGAAGGCTAAAAATAGGAATCATTCCTCCAAAATAAGAATGGTTGGCAGATACATGTATGTCTTAGGCCTCTTAATGCACAGTTACTTTGTAAATCTTGACAAAACATGAAGAAAATACCAGAAGCAGTACATATAACAATGCAGAACTGACTTTGTCTCTGAAGACCATATAATCCAAGTTTACAGAAGACACACACACATGTATACATTATGAATTTTACTCTTGATTAAGCTATCGCACTTCAGCAGTTCAAAGCTTGGTTGGTATTTGATAGTATATGAACTGCTGGTAAAAACAACAAATTTTTATAATTTGTTTGTAAATCTGCCATTCTAAGCTTTCGAAAGTAAAAGTAGAGTTTGAAAAGTGCAGAACATTGTGTGCTTTTTATGCAACATAATGAATCAAATATGAACGGTTGCAGGCTGTAGCAATCCCGGGGGGGGGGGCACTCGAATTATATTTTGGCGGGGGTGTGCCTCACGAATCCCCGAAAAGGGGGTCTAAGGAACTGACTTCAAGGTGTAAAATACGGGGTCTTGGGAACTATGATCTATTGGGCAGAGTGAAAAACAGGGTCTAGGGAACTACAAAACTAACCTCGCTTTATCGGCGGTACACCTTCGCTATCGCAGGATCTCGGGACGGGCCGCGCCGGGGGCCGCGCCCGCGCCGTGTAGCGCTAGTAGCTAGCTAGCTAGCTGGAGCAGTTTTCAAGGCTCGCGCGACGAAAGGGCCTAGGGCACGAGACCAGGTCGAGCGACCACTGCCTCCGCCACGCTCCCGGCCGCATGCGAACGGATATGTTTCATAACGGGGGTCTTCAGAGCGGGGCTGAGCGGCTCCTGAGCGGAACTGAGTATCTAGAGAACGGAAATCGGGGTCTGAAAAAGGGGGTCATCAAAGCGGCACGTCCCCGTACCACCAATATACGTGAGTGCCCCCCCCCCCCCCCCCGGGGTAGCAATACTGCTGTGGAAGTTACCTGTATTGGTGACAAACTGTGCAGGCTGCACTGCAGACTTGCACATCACATGGAACATGCTAATAGTGCACAGACATTAGGTGCACAGACATTAAAGGGAAATCCAACCTTGATTTTTTCTATTCATATTATATGAAGCGTAACTTGCTGATTAATTTGATACCTAATCTACCAGAATTGGACAGCTATGAAGAAAGTTATAGAATGTTTTAGATCCCACTTAACACGTCTTTTGCCCATCGTCTGCTGCACATAAGGGCCGCCATTTTCCACAAATGACATATCTGCGGACAACTGGCTAGTCTATATTGTGTCCGTTTGTTTATTTTTATTTGGTTTATTCCCCTACGCTGCTCTTTCTCTACATGCATATCCCAAACATTAAGTTACTCCCAAGTAGTAAATTGTTTAGGGAAAGAGAAAAATAGCAGGAGGAGGAAAAAGAGAAAGAGAAGGAGAAAGAGAAAGAAAGGGAGGAGAAGAGAACACAAGCTAGGAAGAAAGGGAGTAACTATCAAGTAATTAAAAAGAAAAAAGGATAAATACAAGTATATGTATACAGTGCTTACTACATAAAGAAATCATTGGAACTAAGCACATACTGAGGTTTCATGCAGAAATGTGGCACCTTACATATTTTAACCCAGAGTCATGAATCATTAATGACACTGGCACAAAAGGTAGGGGGAAATGACAGCTGCAACACACAATGGCAATTGTTGTGTTCTGAATTAATTACTGATACACACAGATTTTGTTTCCTTGATTGTTCAAAAAGTGAAAAATCAAAATAAATATTCAGAGCAATATTTCAAGAAAAGTATTCAGAGAAATGTGATGAAACATGCTCCCAAACAATTTTACATCCTTCAACTTTACAATGTAAAAACCTCAGTCTGATACAATGTATAATTTTTGAGTTATTAACAATCAAAAGTGTCCAAAGATTTTTTTAACACCTAGTAGTAGTGGAGAGTCGCGCTCTGCATGGAAATGCGTGTAGAGAAAGAGCAGCATAGAGAAATAAAACATGGTGGCCCCCATGCATGTGCAGCAGACGATGGGCGAAAGACGTGTCTGGGGGATCATCATTCTAATAACTTTCTTCATAGATGTCCAATTCTGGTAAATTTGGTATCAAATTAATCAGCAAGTTACGCTTCATATAATATCAATAGAAAAAATTAGGATAGGATTTCCCTTTAAGTTTGCAATAAAATGTTTTTGAATGCTTTTTGTTGGTGTAGTACTTCATGGAACAGAACCATTGTAATATCAATTACTGGATAATGAATATAATAAACAAAAGAACAGTTGTTTTCTCTTTCTAAGTCAAAATATGTCCCAAGTGCTTTGCAGAACATATCTTAAATTGAATTGCACTATACAAAATACAAAAAACATTAAAAGCATTACTGTTATCTTAAAAAAACATTGTTCTTATAGTTATTATAAACATCATTTTTTTTCCTATTGTCATAATGGGTGGGGCATTTCAGAAATTAAAAACTTAGAAGTATTCATTCATTTGAATTATTATTTTCATAGTCAACTAAATATTTGAACTGTTAAATTAAATAGTACACAATTTTAACTGCAAATTTGTGCTGTGCCTACATGTTAAAATGGCAGAATTTCTTTCTGATAAGCAACTGATTCCCCACAAGGAATTAGCAATGTATCTCAGGATCTTATAGGGCAAACCAACCTTGATAATAAGATGATTTGTGTGAAAGCAGAAGAATAAGAAAAACAGGATGGTGAAAGTTTGAAAAAATCGGACAAGGAATAAGAAAGTTATGGATGTTTGAAAAATGAGATCACTACATCTATGCGAATCTCAAATTGGCAATTTGGTGAGTTGACTGTGACATACTTGCGGACAACTTTCCTGTTTGTCGTACACAACAATATCATTAATTTGCATTTTTCTCCTAAGCGCCTTCACCCTCGGGGCAGTACTCAAAATATATTGGAGAAAGCATATTGTTATATGTCCTCATGAAAGAAAAAATATCCTACTGAGTAATACATTTTTTAAAAAGATGACATTTTAGTCATTTAGTGTGTTGGAGCAAATGGGGGAGTTGTCCGCAACTTCATCACAGTGACATTACCTATTCGGCCAATTTGAAATTCCCGTATGTAATGTATAGCAATTACAACTTTCAAAAATTCATAACTGATTTATTGCTTGTCTGATTTCTTTCAAACTTTCACCAATCTGTTTCTCTGATTTTTCCTCTTTCTTTAAGAGCAACTTGCCATTAAGGTTGGATTTTCCTTTAAATATTGCCTTACTCTCGACATTGACACACATGTGTATGTACATGTACGCATCACTTACATTGTAAGAGAACAACAAAATACTGGTGCTCACTGGATATACATGTAGGCCTTATGATTGGAAGTAGCAAAGCTTATATGATCAAAGTTTGATAGTTTGAATGCTGCTGCTCTCATACCACTGTACCTCCCATCGTTACTTGCTGAGTCATTCCCTGGAGGAGAAACAAAATGGGATACAAGAGAGAAGAGAAGGAAAACAAGAAGGTTAAACTCTAATATCTACTTTTGGGACTTTGTTATATAGAGACAACCTCCAAGTGCTTGAAAAAATGAAAATACAATTAAGGCAAAGCTGGACTTCACTAGTACATGTACAAAAGTATGAACACTTATTTTACACATTAAAACTACTGACAACAATAATTTTTATAGAACCTTCTTTTCTATGGGTACTCTTTCTTTTTTTTTAATTTTAAAGGGCATGTTTCACGGCCCAGAAATCACTGTAATGTCAAATGTTTAAACTCAAACATTTCTGTGCTTGTATGCAAGCACTTACACAAAAAAACTTTAAAAGTTACATGTATGTTCATGAGCTCTTGTCCAGACTTTATTACTTATCAAGATTTGTGACTAAAAACAGAATATCAACTTATAACTTTTATTACATTATAATATTTCTTTGAACAAAAATGCATGTTCACTTTCAATGTTACCTCTAAGCATTTTTTTCAAAATGCACAAATTGATTTTTTTTTCTTTTAAAGATAGCTTTCTTACTAAAGGGCAATTAACATTAAATTTTGTGGTATAGTACACCACTTCTTTCTGGCTCAAAATATGCGAGTACCTTTACTAATTTTACATAAGATAATCCTTAAAAACCTGTGTTACAATTGGAAACTGCAGCCAATTCTGAATACATTTTTTTTGCTTCCATTAGTAAAAACCCTGATTAAAAAGGGTCTTCACAATTTAGGGCTGTTAAACCTAGGACTGGGACTAAAAACCGGGTACCCGAGTCCCGCCCGAGAGCCTCGGGACCCGGGTCAAAATATTAGATAACCGATACCCGAAAATGAGTATTTAATTATCACCTATGTATGTACACGACAAGGCGGTAGATGAACGTCGAACAGCCATTTACTATTTACATGTAAAAAAAATCCATGTAGCGCTCTAGCGCACCATTGCAGTGATGCGCTTTTGATTCGTTCAACTCACTGTGAAACATAACCATACACATTCGTATACACAGAGAGCAAAGCTCACTGCCGCTATTCGGAGACTGCTCATTGGTTCATTGAACCCATGACATAATTTGCATTTAGTGCCCTTCCCCCTTCTTTGCAGTGAACGATAAGTCTATGAGCGATTAACGGGCGTAAAGTTTACAAACTCATGCATATTCAACAGTCGCTCCACACTCGCACGTGGCATCTCACAACTCGTACACTATTAAACAGGTATTTTTAACATCGACGATCACGATCTGACACTGTCACAATATCCTGAAACTTTAGCAAAGAAGTTACCAATTACTGAAATCAGATTAAGAGTACATGAACGATATATCCAAAATAATATCCTTCATTGTTCATGCGAAAGTGAAAAGCAAGGCTGTGAGAAGCAAAGGATGTCTACAGTGCGCGCGATTAACATTTTCATTCATAAAATTGGGCTTGTGACGTCATTTCATGAGCGATCCGTTAATAACAAGTCATGACAAGTCATATGCCAGCCAGCCAATGAAGGTATGCGCCTTTTTTCTTTTTTCCTTTCATATACCGCGGCGGCATTGGGCGGAAAGGCGCTTTGTATAAACAGATCGAATTTCAAAAGGGAACCGCATGTGTGTGTTAAAGGATGAAGTTGCAGTCGGACAGAGAAGAAAATGTTGGCTTGATGATTTTTTTTTGATGAATGATGATATTTGATGTCTGATGAAGATAATTGTTTTGATGATGTTATTATCTTGATAATGATGATATGATGATGATGTCTTTGATGATTATGATGATCGATGATGATATCAATGGTGCTATATGGTTGATCATGATGAATTGATGATTATGTGAATTAATGACGATATGAAATCATGTGATGATGGTATGGTGATGATATGATAATGATATGATAATGATAATGTGTGTATGTGTACTGGCGAAGAGAGAGGACCCGGCATGTATTGATGATTTTATGTGTACTAGTAGTGGTACGTGTGTGTGAATTTCAATAATTGGCGGGTTGATCACACGTTGAGAATGAAACTGTCGGTGAGACGATGACCGCGTGCGTGAGGACTCGCAATGTGTATAATTAGAGTATGAGGAGTGTAGATACTACAGAAAGCTCGCCATTTTCGCCAGGCAAATCAATACTCCGTGTGAACAGTGAAGTTTGTGTACAAAGTGAGTAAGTGACTCGATCTCTATGATCACGATGTCAAAATTCCCAAGAGCTGCCCGTACAAAATTATTAAGAATCATCATGATCATCGTCTCAAACGAGTTTTTCTTCATAAGATTTCTTTGTATTCCCCTTCCTTTTTTATAAGTACATGTACATTCATGTATTTTGGATAAACATGTGCGAGGGACTGTTGACCGCGCGTGACTACCTAAGGCACTGGCGCGCTGGCATGATTAGACGGTAGACAATTTCTACAGATTAGATTTAGGCGGCTTATGCCTATCCTGTCTTGCGCCCACGCGATTTCCTCCGCCTGTTTTGTTGTTGTTTTTGTTTTTGTTTTTTCCTCGAATGGTTTATTTCAGTTGCCAAACACAAAGGAGTTTTCCCACAGTGTTTGTAGCTTCTTAGGGGTAAATAAAGGCTTGTAATTCGTGTTATATCATTTTCGGGTAACCGGGAACCCGCCCGAAAAATAGTCGGGTTCCCGAATTGAAAAATACCCGAAACTCCCACCCCTAGTTAAACCAAAATACTGTTTAATTCAGTCATACTTGAAAGTCAGTACAATAAGTTTTGGGCTCGTCACATGTAGCAGGTTTGATGTCTTTTTTAAATAAAAATTTGGAGAAATTTTATCAAATTGTTTCGATATGAAGGTATGAATAGCATCTTCAATATGCAAATTAATCAACGCTAATTTTTGTACAATATTAGCTTGGAGAAGGGTTGTATCTATGTTAAAACCGAATTCATCAACACAAAATTTTGTATGCACATGTACAAATACACATACGGTCAACCTCGCTTAAGTCGACGTCGCATGTGTCGAATAGTCGCTTAAGTCGATGAAAAAAAAATCCCAATTTATCCTCATAGACTTACGTGTGTTAATTCTATGTATAAGTCTATGTTTGTAAGTCGATTAATTGCCTATGTCGATCAAATTCTCAGAACCGTTCCAAGGAAAAACATTAAATTCACACTGCCCAAGTCGAATGTGTAACCAATCACTGTCAAAAGCATCACAAACACTGATCGATTTTATTTATCGACTCCAGACTTAATCTCCGTTTTTTTTTTTGGGGGGGGGGGGGTTTTCCTCTCTCTCTCTCTCTCTCCCTTATCCCTGGCCCTCGATAAGATCTCCCTTCAAACCCTTTCGATCGTGGCTTGCAACAACTCTCGATCTCAAAATAGAGACTTCATTTATACTCTGTAATTTTGTCAGAAATTGCCGGTTGAAAATCCAGTCATTACAGCACACCGATATGCTAGCTAGCTGGGTCAGATTATTGGCCGCAATATACCATGGCATAGCCTGAGTTGGGAAGGGTTTCCATCACTGGCGCGAACTTTGTTCGGCAAATTATCTCATAAGAAAACTCAGGCACAGAAATTATTGAACGTTCTTCGAAAGTGCTGAAACGACAAGTATGGGTAAATCCCATAAATGAAATCGCTCTGATTGGTTCAATATCGACGAGTTCATTCGAGTTTCGCATTGCAACCACTGATCTCTATGGAAAAACCGTAAAGAGCAGTAACTGAATGAGTAAACATTTGGCGCGAAAACTAGCGTATGTTCTCCGCATGTGCAGGTCAATCACTGGAAACACTACAGCGCTATGATTGGTCCAATACCGGCAAATTTGGTTTAACTTCGCATAGCAACTAAACATCATTTAAGTCACATGTCGCGTAATGGGGTTCGATGGGGGCGATGGCTCATGTTCGTGATGTTATTGGCTGCTTGGTGTTACTAAGTTAGGCTCGGAATAACAAATTAGAGGCAACATTGTTCCTTAGCTACCTTGAAATAAATTGTACGGCGTCAAGTAAGAAGGGAGGCTTCCCGTGGGTATGAAATTCATTTTGGAATCAGAATACGGGTTATTTGAAATCAAACACATTTCGTACAATATTTGAAACGTTTCAAAAGACACAATTTGATGACAGATGATAAGAAACCATACTTCCTCTTTTTAAAAGAAAATGTAGTTTTAACGCATTTTGTTTTATTTTCTTTATATTGGATATCCGTATCAGCATCGTCTGAAGTGAAAAAAAAAACCCCCCAAAAAAGGCTCAGGCCTCGGATGTTCTCATTTTCTGGATATCTGCACAACAAAACCACGGCATGCATGGGATAAGAATTGTAGTGAAATGACACTGTTCAAGCCATCAGCCACGCCGACGACAACGGCGCGGCTGCATGGTGCCGGGGATAACGCATAAGCTGAATTTTCTTCGACTTTCGCATAAGTCGAAAATCGCCTAAGTCGACGCATTTTACTCAGTCCCGACAAGATCGACTTAAGCGAAGTTGACTGTATAAGGTTTTGAAATATGAACCTGAAATATGAGCCTTGCAAATTTCATTACACACACACACACAATGTGCGTGTATCTGTAAAATGAAACAGATGCGAGTGTTTGACCATCAAATTATGAGAAATGAAGAAAAAAGTATGAAGAATAGATACCGAGACAGAATGAGAGCAAATGCAAAGGATTGATCAGGAAGAGACTTACTGTAGATGCATGCAAAACGTTCCAGACCTCACTTTTACAAATACATGTAGTATGTATAGGGGAAACTAGATATAACGAGGTCATCAGGACCAAAAGATTTTGCTCATTATAGCCGATATCTCGTTATATCAGAACATACATGAAAATGCACATATGGGACTACATATACACATTAGAGTCATGTGCCAATACTTATCAACTCGTATGATAATCATAAAGGTATTAATATGCTAATCCTCAGAATTACCTTGACAAAATACTGAATTAACTCAGAAAATGTGTTACAAGCAATATTTTTTGGACGCTAAGTTACCAACTACAAGTAAATCCGTCTTACTAGTGAGCTCATAAACAGTGTTACAAGTGTTTAAAGGGTCACGCTGCACCTGCCAAAGGGAAAAGCCCTCCCTCCTGAAGGGATAGGTACCCTATTTGCATTAATTTAGATTCTCTTTGCCTAAGGATGATTCTTACCTAGTTTGGTTAGAACCCAGCCATGCATTTAAAAACATCTCATTTTCAAAATAGGGCCATGTTAGGGGTGCTGCCCCTGAGCCCCCTTTGGAGCAAGGTAACCTGTTTAAGAAATTGAGGTCTCCTTCCCCCAAGGATGATACTTTGCTTTAATACAATCTTCCAACATGGCTTAAAGAAGAAGAAGCAAAAATGAATCTAATTACTGCCATTGTTGGTGCTCTTGGAGGTGGTGCCCCAAGGATTTCACCCCCAACCCCCACCCCCCCCCCCCCCCAATACTGGTAGTACCCCATTTGTATTGATTTAGATCCTCCTTGCCTAAGGATGATCCCTGCCAATTCTGGTTGAAATCCACCACCAGCAAAGTTTTGAGAAGAAGTCAAAATGCTTGTGTACCATGCATATACATAATGTAGAGACAAAACTCAATTTTACCAAAAACTTAAATGAGTTAAACTGTCAGTTGGTGACCTTTAATGTGACGAAAATGTAAGTTTTGGGTATTCATTTGAAAGAGGGGTGACATGAAGACAATCCCTACCAAGAATGATGCCAAGTTTCAAAGAATTACTTTACTTTACTAATAAAGTAAAATTTCAAAAACTTAACCTCAGGTTAATTTTTTTTGCCATTGTGTACAAGTTTCATGGAAATTGAACATATGCTTTTGAAGTGAGAGCATTTTCAAAATTGCTGATGCCGACGATGTTTGAGTTTGAGTTTGAGTTTATTAACAACATATCACATAAATGACAGTATAATCATTAATATAAAGAGTAATATTGTTAAATGAATACATATACAATACATAAAAAAGTACTTATCTACATGAGATAAATATAAATGTATATACAACAAGTGAATGAGTAAATTACGCAATGCGTAATAAATGTCCCCGCCGGAAGTGCAGATCTGTGGAAATTAACTAGCCTGAACCTTAAAACTTCAGTGAAAAACTTTAGTGAATAAAATAATAATGTTACTGCATGCAAAAGAAGAGAATACCAACAATGCATGTATAAAACTGAAATATAAAACATGAAAACATTATGAACCTTCAGCCATTTTGAATAAATTTGCATAAATTTGCATGAATAATGAATTTCAAAATTCTGTGTAGAAGTTTGGAAGCCCCCACCCAGCCCTATCAGATAAAACAATCGGAATAAAAATCCGATGTGAAATAGAGGAGAAGTAGCATTTTTCGTCGATTTTGAATAAACTTGCATATATTTGCATAATTAATGAATTTCAAAATTCTGTGTAGAAGTTTGGAAGCCCCCACCCAGCCCTATCAGATAAAACAATCGGAATCAAAATCGGCCAAGAAATGACGGAGAAGTAGCATTTTCTAACATTTGAGCACACACGGACAGACGGACGGACGGACGGACACACACACACACACACACACACACACACGCACACACGTACGGAGCCCGTTTCATAGTCCCCTCACGAACTTCGTTTGGCGGGGACAATAATATGTAGTCATGTTTGTAGATCAATGAATAATCGAGTACGTGATTACACTTAACTGAATGTCATACAGTTGCACTATAAGATAAAGTTGCTAATTGGAACTAGAAGTTAGCACAAGTGCTAGTCGAGCCTAGTTCCATTCTTTTGGCAAGATGCTTGCTTTGTTATTTTCTTTATATCAACATTTCAATTTCATCTTGTATTCACAAATATTAAAAGACAATACCGTGCTTTTATAGTTTACAATTCTTGCAGAGAGAAAAAAAAATATCAAAAGCAGTGAATTTTCTTTTTCAAATTATAATTACAAAAAATAAAATTTGATTAAAAAAGAATCAATTTTTATGCAACTAAGATTCACTATCACTTGTATGAAGTATACAGTAGAGTGAAAAATTGAAAACATGTGTAGCTAATTTAGTATTACAGAGTACAGAACATGAATAGATAAATAGAAGAATAAAAAGAGATGCAAATAAACAAACATTAAAAAGAGATGCTAATAAACAAACATTAAAGCTTAATCCTAAGCTATAAAAATCACCCAGTAAATGCATGTGATGAATGGAGTACACATAAAAGTTGAGTTTTAAGCTCACATCAATTACACTGGAGGTTGCTTGAAAGTTGTCTACGAAAAGCTGACCTTGAAGATGTAAATCTGATTTCATGTGGAAGACTATTCCACAGCTTTGTTCCAACAAACGAAATGCTAAACTGCCCTTGCCTTGTCTTACATTTTGGTACACAGAGTAACCCATTTTCCTTCCCTCTTGTTGCATATCTGTGCTGTATGATCTGACAATAATTTCCTAATGAGTGTGGTAATATACCTTTCACCAGGTCATACATAAATGTTGATACGAAAAGTTCATGGAGTTGAAAAATATCTAGTATTCCTAGGCTTTGGAAAAGAGGTTTTGAGTCTGTTCTAATCGGACTGAAAGTGATTGCCCTCATTGCCATTTTTTGACAAATATATATACAATTTAGATTGCTTTTGTAAGTACTCCCCCACACCTCTATTCCATAAGAGATGTGAGGCTGTATAAAAGTCTTGTATAATAACACAAGTATATTCTTTGGGACAAAATGTCTTAACTTAAACAGAATGCCTACTTTTTTGCGCATGCACTTGTTTATTTTCTGAATATGTGACCGCCCAGCTCAAAACCCACAAAAAGTCGCAAGGCAAGATTCTCTGTAATAGGCCAAAATAGTCAGTTTGGGCTTCAAAAATCAAAATTTAGAAAATTGGCTTATTTGAAAGTGTAACTCTTCTTCTACCTACTGTCAAGATATGAAGTCGTGAAATTCAACCAAACTCGAGATATAGGCTTATTTTTAAGACCATTTTTTTTCGCACCGCCGAGAGCTCTCTCAAGCTGAACAGCGATCGGAGCCGTGGCTCGTTGCTAAGGTCAAGCCGTAACCCAGATTTCCCGCGAAATCTGTACTCGAACTGTGATTGGTCAGTTGCCAGGAGGTTGGGTCAATCATCCGCTTCCGTTTCCGCCCAGATCGATGCTTCCATACAGTGAGTTTACCATCGAATTTCGGGTTTTTTCTCAGGATTTTATGATAGTTCTTTAGAAATATTCATCGATATCCTCGTCTTAGTTTTGGGGAGAATTTGACTTTTAACGGCATAATGCTGGGTTTTCACAGTACAGGCCACAACGGCAGCCGTGCCCGTGGAGAGCGTACCCATGTCAGCGTCACCGATCGCGATGCACAGGCAGCTCGGGCAGTGAACGAGTCAATCCTCCGTGCCCGCGGCTCGGGGAGTGGGGCGGGAGGAGACGAGGTGAATTTGACTGAACTGTTTATGGAACATTTTGGTTCGGAAAACGATGATGTCATACCCAACAATGACGAGAGAATCGAGACCTTTTCAGACATGATGTTAATCGAATACTTAATAAGTTAACTTTATTTACTTTACCTCAGTTTGATATTTACATCTACATATATGTATTATCATGGAACACAGACTATTTTTACTAATGTAGCAATGATTATCATTTAATTGTTTTAATTGATTTCATTGATCAGTTCATCATTGTAGTTTAATAATTTTTTTATCAGAGATCATACTGTAGACAGATGGAGTTGCATGTAGTTTATTGTCAGTTAATAATGGTGGAATGTCTCATAATTGAAATGTAAGGTGGCAGTGAGATGAAATTTATAAGATAGAGATGACATTTAAAAAAAAAAGATAGCAATGAAGTGGGAGTTTCATGTGAGAGAACATATAACACCAATTCTTCGCTCATTGCACTGGCTTCCAATACGCCAGCGCATCATTTTCAAAATTCTTCTAATAACCTATAAGATTATTAATGGCCTGTCTCCTGTATATCTTTCTGATCTCATCTCCCTTCGCTCCTCTAGTTCTCTCCGACCTCTTCGTTCTTCAACAACCTTGCAGCTTACCCGCGGACCCCGAACTAATACCAATTATGGTGATCGAGCCTTTTCTGTTATTGCCCCATGCCTTTGGAATCGATTACCCTCATATATCCACAATGCCAACTCCCTTGAACAATTTAAGACTTTACTCAAAACCCATCTTTTTAATGCTTAGTTTTCTCCACTCAGCTGTGGGTTGGTCTACACTTATGGAGGTGCACATCATTTTCCTTTTTTTTTTTTTTTTTTTTTTTTTTTTTTTTTCCCCCTCAAATATGAATATTAATTCAATTTGATTGAATAATAATTCAGGTTACTCTATTAATAGCAAGAATACTGTGCGCTTAGAAACACCAGTATAAAGCGCTATATAAATGTTATAATTATTATTATTATTATTAAATTTTGAAGATAATGGGAGACCTCAAATGTGTGAGATTAGTTGAACCTTTTAAAGATAGTAATGAAGTGGGAGAGTTTTATGTGTGAAATTATTTGATGAACTTTTTAAAGATGAAGTGGGAGAGTTTTGTGTGTGAAATGAGTTAAAATTAATAAAGATACTAATGAAGAGGGATAGATGAAATGAGTGGGATGAAAGAGTTGCATTTGTGTAAACGAATGATGTATCAGGAAAGAGAATCATAACAGAAAAAGAGAATCATGTACTCTTTTCTAATCCTAGTTTAAAAATACAAATGCCACTGTTCAGGATCCGGATTTTGCTGAATTCAAGAATTCTGTACACAAAGTAAACATAGTTCAAGAAGAAAAATATAATATAAAAACAATCTTGAAAGTCCTTTGTAATATTTTCATGCTTAAAAATTATACTTTTTGTAATTTTGAAACAAAACTGGGGGCTTCGTGAAGCACTGGTCCTGATTTAAACTCCAGTCTTGGCTTCATTCCTGAATCTCCAGCCATAATACACTCTGGAAAACATTCAGGAAAATTATAATGGCGCCCATTGGCATCCTGTAAAAGATGAAAAAAAAAAGCAGTTAATCCCGAGGGTTCTTGGTGAAGTTGATCAAGGAAAGGATGATGACACACACCTCCATACAATAGAAGTAGAGTCCCTTTATTGATTTTATTCCCTTCCCCCACTGTCAAGTTTCCCCTTGATAGAGTCCCTTTCTTCCCTTCACACAATGCCAAGTTTAGCCTTTCATAACTCCTGAACTGAGCTAGGTAGGTGAATGTAAATTTACATGATGAAAGAATAGAGTATCATTGTCTTCTGTGCCAAAAATCAATAAAATCCAACAACCCCTTCATACCGGTTGCTATGGACTTTTGATTTAAGTTTTCAGCGGATCTTGTGCACCTCATGCTTGAGTGAACCTCCAACTTCAAACCCTGTTTTTTCCTTATTCTGTGAATCTCTTCCTCAAATTCTTCTACATTGAATCGAATCGTTATATGGGTTATAGTTTATCAATTTTGACAAGCTATATCTCATTTTAAAGCTTAATATCTGCTCTTTCAAACTGTATAGAAAACTCAAAATTCCTTTTTGCCGACTTTTTGTGGGTTTTGAGCTGGGCGGTCACATATGTTCTTTCCAAGAAAGGTGACAATCAATTTGAATGCCCACATATGGTGCAACAGATACCTCACTAATGTCTGACCCTGATATTCTCACAGATCCTTTCTGATGTATTGCACGACCTTTTGATTTTATAACCATGTAATTTGTTTTTTGTAAGTTAATTGTGACTTTATTTGCATTACACCACTCCTGGACCTTCTCTAAATTTTCACTTATCAGTTCTAAGTCAATTTCTTTTGTTTAGTGTCAAAGGTATGAAACAGGTTTGAATCATCAGCAAATAGTCTGAAATTGAAAAAGTTTGTGGAGTTAGGTAAATCATTTATATAAATTAGAAATAATGTTGGACCAAGAACAGAGCCTTGAGGGACACATGTTATATTCAAATTTAAAGACATCTCATCCTTGTATTGTATAAACTGGGATCGTTTGTACAAATAGTCTTCAAACCATTTCAGAGTTATTCCACAGATTCCGTAATGTGACATTTTTTTAAGGAGAATTCTATAGTTAATAGTATCAAAGGCCTTTTGAAAGTCAATAAAAATAACAAATGTTACTCTGCCTTAATCTAAGTATTGCAATAGTGTATTTGCGAGATTAATCAGAGACAATTCAGTACTATGTTTCTTGCGAAAACCATACTGATGTTGAAACAAAGCATTATTCGCTTCCAAAAAATCAATTACACGTTTATTTATTATTTTTTCCAAAGATTTTGCCCAGTGCTGGTAGGACGGAAATAGGTCTGTAATTGCCTGGCAAATCTTTTTGTCCCTTCTTGTAAATAGGTGTCACCTTTGCTACTTTCAAAGCATCTGGAAATTTACCTTTTTCTATAGAAAGATTAAAAATATGTGTTAATGGACTTGAGATATATAGTGCAGCATCTTTCAACAACCTTGTAGGTAAATTATCATAGCCACATGCTTTTTTGCTATCTAAAGTCTGCAGGTGGCCTTTTACTTCATTTTCAACAACTGGTTTTAAAAAATAGTGAGCTTTCTGTTTTGTTTCCTAAATATTCTGTAAAGTCAGAATGAACACTTGGTATTCCATTGGCCAGCTTTGGACCTATATTTACAAAAAAGTTGTTAATTTCATTAGCTATGTCACTATCACAGGTTATCATTCTATTTTGTCCATAGTCAGATATTGTTAATTTTTCTACATTGGTTCCTTTATTCATCTCTTTTCAACTATTCAGCAACTCATTAATGGTTTTCCATGTTTTACAAGTATTGTTCTTGTTAATGAAGAAGAAGTTACTATAATATTGTCTCTTTGCACTCCTTAGGACTGAAGTTAAAATATTCCTGTACCTCTTGTATTCTTCATCTTTCTGGTTACTTTTTGATTCCCTAAGTTTAGAATACAACTTGTGCTTTTTGTTAATGGATTTTAGAATAGCCTTTGTTATCCATGGCTTTTTACCAATATTTTTACTTTTTTTCTTGGAAGGTGATGACACAATTGGTGCATGCTTGTCACAGACTTGCCTAAACATGTCACAAAATACAGAGTATGATTCATTCACTTCTGTACAGTCACTAGGGCTGGGACTAAAAACCGGGTACCCGAGTCCCGCCCGAGAGCCCGGGTCAAAAAATTAGATAATCGATACCCGAAAATGAGTATTTAATTATCACCTATGTATGTACACGACAAGGCGGTAGATGAACGTCGAACAGCCATTTACTATTTACATGTAAATAAAATCCATGTAGCGCTCTAGCGCACCATTGCAGTGATGCACTTTTGATTCATTCAACTCACTGTGAAACATAACCTTACACATTCGTATACACAGAGAGCAAAGCTCACTGCCGCTATTCGGAGACTGCTCATTGGTTCATTGAACCCATGACATAATTTGCATTTAGTGCCCTTCCCCCTTCTTTGCAGTGAACGATAAGTCTATGAGCGATTAACGGGCGTAAAGTTTACAAACTCGTGCATATTCAACAGTCGCTCCACACTCGCACGTGGCATCTCACAACTCGTACACTATTAAACAGGTATTTTTAACATCGACGATCACGATCTGACACTGTCACAATATCCTGAAACTTTAGCAAAGAAGTTACCAATTACTGAAATCAGATTAAGAGTACATGAACGATATATCCAAAATAATATCCTTCATTGTTCATGCGAAAGTGAAAAGCAAGGCTGTGAGAAGCAAAGGATGTCTACAGTGCGCGCCATTAACATTTTCATTCATAAAATTGGGCTTGTGACGTCATTTCATGAGCGGTCCGTTAATAACAAGTCATGACAAGTCATATGCCAGCCAGAGAGAGAGGACCCGGCATGTATTGATGATTTTATGTGTACTAGTAGTGGTACGTGTGTGTGAATTTCAATAATTGGCGGGTTGATCACACGTTGAGAATGAAACTGTCGGTGAGACGATGACCGCGTGCGTGAGGACTCGCAATGTGTATAATTAGAGTATGAGGAGTGTAGATACTACAGAAAGCTCGCCATTTTCGCCAGGCAAATCAATACTCTGTGTGAACAGTGAAGTTTGTGTACAAAGTGAGTAAGTGACTCGATCTCTACGATCACGATGTCAAAATTCCCAAGAGCTGCCCGTACAAAATTATTAAGAATCATCATGATCATCGTCTCAAACGAGTTTTTCTTCATAAGATTTCTTTGTATTCCCCTTCCTTTTTTATAAGTACATGTACATTCATGTATTTTGGATAAACATGTGCGAGGGACTGTTGACCGCGCGTGACTACCTAAGGCGCTGGCGCGCTGGCATGATTAGACGGTAGACAATTTCTACAGATTAGATTTAGGCGGCTTATGCCTATCCTGTCTTGCACCCACGCGATTTCCTCCGCCTGTTTTGTTGTTGTTGTTGTTGTTGTGTTTGTTTTTGTTTTTTCCTCGAATGGTTTATTTCAGTTGCCAAACACAAAGGAGTTTTCCCACAGTGTTTGTAGCTTCTTAGGGGTAAATATTGGCTTGTAATTCGTGTTATATCATTTTCGGGTAACCGGGAACCCGCCCGAAAAATAGTCGGGTTCCCGAATTGAAAAAATACCCGAAACTCCCACCCCTTACAGTCACTAACATTCTTCCAATCAATTCTCTCTAGATCTTCATGAAATTTGTGAACATCATAATTTCTGAAGGTGCGAAATACAAACTTCTTGTATTTTGTTTTATTTGCATTAGTAAGATACTCAAAAGCAACAAATATTGGGAAATGATCTGAAACATCAGTTTCTATAACTTTCGCTGTCGGAAAAGCCTATGTCTTACTTTTTGCTTACACAGACAAAAACCCTCAAACTTGTTAAATTGTTAACAACTTTGATTCTTAAAATGTGTCTTCAATTGATAGATTCTAGTGCTGGGATTGCTGAAGCACATCTTGAAAAAAAGTCAGTGGTTCTGGGATTGCTGAAGCACACCTTGAAAAAGAACCAGTGGGGCTGAGACTGCTGAAGCACCCCTTGAAAAAGAGTCGGTGGTGATGGGATTGCTGAAGCAAACCTTGAAAAAGAGCCAGTGGTGATGGGATTGCTGGAGCACAACTTGAAAAAGAGCTGGTGGTGCTGGGATTGCTGAAGCACACTTTGAAAAAGAACCAGTGGGGCTGAGACTGCTGAAGCACCCCTTGAAAAAGAGTCGGCGGTGATGGGATTGCTGAAGCAAACCTTGAAAAAGAGCCAGTGGTGATGGGATTGCTGGAGCACAACTTGAAAAAGAGCTGGTGGTGCTGGGATTGCTGAAGCACACCTTGAAAAAGTGTCAGTGGTGCTGGGGTTGCTGAAGCAAACCTTTAAAAAGAGTCGCTGGTGCTGGGATTGTTGAAGCAAACCTTTAAAAAGAGTCGGTGGTGCTGGGATTGCTGAAGCACACCTTGAAAAAGAGCCGGTGGTGCTGTGATTGCTGAAGCACAACTTGAAAAAGAGCCAGTGGTGCTGGGCTTGCCCGAGCACACCATGAAAAAGACTCGATGGTGCTGGGGATGCTGAAGCATAACTTGAAACGAGCCAGTGGTGATGGGATTAATGAGGCACAATTTGAAAAACAGTTGGTGGAAATTTTTCGTCACATTAAAGGCCACCTACTGGCAGTTTAACTCGGTTAAGTTTTTGGTAAAATTGAGTTTTGTCTCTACCTTGAAAAAGAGCCCATGGTGCTGGGATTGCTGAAGTATATCTTGAAAAGGAGTCAGTGGTGCTGGGATTGCTGAAGCACAACTTGAAAAGAGCCAGTGGTGATGGGATTGCTGAAGCACACCTTGAAAAAGAGTCAGTGGTGCTGGGGTTGCTGAAGCACACCTTGAAAAAAGTTGGTGGTGCTGGCATTGCTGAAGCACAACTTGACAAGATGAATGCAACTGCGTCTCCTATATGCCTCCGCCTAAATTCAGTTGATGGCTCGAACCGTTCTTGAAATCTTGTGATAACCAGAATAAAAAGCCTCTAATTTCATGTTAATTGACCTCTTTGACATTAGACCTTACACCTTATAACCCCAAAGTCGGATCTCTTTATTTTCTCCTAGTCATGAATACAAAATAGTTGAGATATGGTGATAACAAAGGTAAAAAAACATTAATTTCACATACACCTGTATAATGACCTCTATGACCTGTCACCTTTGACCTACGTGAACAAAAATCTAATCAGTTCGTCTCATTATGGTGATGCATACTAGTTCAAAGTTTGAAATTCATGGATCAAATGTTTCTTTAAATATCACGTTAAGGCTAAAACCTGCGATTTCAGAATTGACCTCTATGACCTTTGACCTACATATCCCAAACTCTAACCAGATCGTCTTTCTATGGTGATACATACTAGTACCAAGTTTGAAGTTCATACCTCAAATGGTTCTTGAGATATTATGTTATTAAACAAGGCTAACACCTGAAATTTCAGAACTTGACCTGTGACCTTGACCTTTAACCTACGTACCCCAAAATCTAATCAGATCATCTTCCTATGGTGATACATACTAGCACCAAGTTTGAAGTTCATACGTGAAATGGTTCTCGAGTTACTGCAAGAACAAGGCTAATACCTGAAATTTCAGAAATTGGCCTCTGTGACCTTGACCTTTGACCTACATACCCCAAAATCTAATCAGATTGTCTTCCTATGGCGATACATACTTGCACTAAGTTTGAAGTTCATACCTCAAATGGTTCTCGAGTTATCGCTAGAACAAGAAAACAGGACGGACGGACGGACAACCCGAAAACATAATGCCTCTGGCACCACCTTCGGTGGGCGGAGGCATAAAATTAGTCAGTGGTGCTGGGATTCCTGAAGCAAACCTTTTAAAAAGAGTGGTGCTGGCATTACTGAAGCACACCTTGAAAAGAGTTGGTGGTACTGGCATTGCTGAAGCACTCCTTGGAAAAGAGTTGGGGTGCTGGCTTGCTGAAACACACCTTGAAAAAGAGTTGGTGGTGCTGGCATTACTGAAGCACATCTTGAAAAGGAGTTGGTGGTGCTGTCACTGCTGAAGCACATCTTGAAAGAGAGTTGGTGGTGCTGTCATTGCTGAAGTAAACCTTGAAAAAGAGTTGGTGGTGCTGGCATTACTGAAGCACACCTTGAAAAGAGTTGGTGCTACTGGCACTGCTGAAGCACATCTTGAAATAGAATCAGTGGTGCTGGGGTTGCTGAAGCACACCTTAAAAAAGAGTCAGTGGTGCTGGCATTGCTGAAGCACAACTTGAACAAGATGAATGCGCCTGCGTCTCCTATATGCCTCCGCCTATATACAGTTGATGGCTCAAACTGCTCTTGAAATATTATGCTAACCGGAATAAATAGCCTCTAATTACATCTTAACTGACCTCTTTGACATTTGACCTTACACCTTATAACCCCAAAGTCAGATCACTTTATCTCCTCCTAGTTATGAATACAAAATAGTTGAGATATGGTGATAACAAAGGTAAAAAAACATTAATTTCACATACACCTGTATAATGACCTCTATGACCTGTCACCTTTGACCTGCGTGAACAAAAATCTAATCAGTTCGTCTCATTATGGTGATACATACTAGATCCAAGTTTGAAGTTAATGGATCAAATGGTTCTAAAGATATCAAAAAATTGACCTCTATGACCTTTGACCTTTGACCTAAGTATCCCAAAATCTAATCAGATCATCTTTCTATGGTGATACATACTAGTACCAAGTTTGAAGTTCATACCTCAAATGGTTCTTGAGAAATCGCAGTGACAAGGCTAACACCTGCAATTTCAGAAATTGACTTGTGACCTTTGACCTACATACCCCAAAATCTAATCAGATCCTCTTCCTATGGTGATACATACTAGCACCAAGTTTGAAGTTCATACCTCTAATGGTTCTTGAGTTATCGCGAGAACAAGGCTAATACCTTTTGAGGGGTTTGCAAAATACAAGCTTTGCTTTTTAGCATTCCCCTCCATTTTCAGCATTTATTTATTATAATTATCTTTGAAAATTACACTGAATGAAAATTTTGTTCATGATGTTATTTAGGATGTATTTACGTTTGTTTTTATATTGTTGAAAATGGTTCATGATATTATTTATGATGTAATATCGTTATATTCTGTTGAAAAATGGTTCATGAAATTATGATGTAATTACGTTATGTTTTGTTGAAAATGGAAAATAAATGAAATGAAAAAATGAAATGAAATACCTGAAATTTCAGAAAGTGGCCTCTGTGACCTTGACCTTTGACCTTCATACCCCAAAATCTAATCAGATCGTCTTCCTATGGTGATACATACTAGCACCAAGTTTGAAGTTCATAACTCGTGTGGTTCTTGGGTTATCGCTAGAACAAGAAAGCGGGACGGACGGACGGACAACCCGAAAACATAATGCCTCTGGCACCACCTTCGGTGGGCAGAGGCATAAAAATAGTCAGTAGTGCTGGGATTGCTGAAGCACACCTTGAAAAACAGCCGGTGGTGGTGGGATTGCTGAAGCACAACTTGAAAAAGAGCCAAAGGCCCTGTGGGTGCTGGAGCACACCCTGCTGTGCGCTCATCCCAGAATTTCAAAATGAAAATGCACCCCAAAAATGTGATCACCTTTCCTTTAGAGTGAAAAGACACTACAAATCCAACATTAAAATATCTAAAAGGAATTAAAAAAAAAAAAAAACAAGGGGAAGGCCTAGCGTTGTCTCGTCTGTATCTTGCAATTTAAATCATAGACTGATCATTACCTGCATGTACGGTAACTGAGTTTTGTACCTGTGGTATGAATTTTGTGATTCTACCTCAAATCCATAGAAAGTTACTATTATTGCAGAGCTTTTTGCAAAAAGTTCATTGACCTTTTGACCTTTGATCTTAGTCAGATTCAACTCATTTCCGAACATGACCTGCGCCTTCAAGAGATGTACCTGTGGTATGAATTTGGTGATTCTATCTCAATTCAATAGAGAGTTATTGTGACTACAGCATGATTGTTGACGACACTGATGACGGAAATAGTGACAACGGAAATAGTGGCGCCTATAGTCTTGCTCTGCTACACAGGCGAGACAAAAATGGAACAAAAGCTACTCCTGGTGTGATTTTTGCTCCTTACATAACTCCCACTAAAACAGAAAGCTTGCAATTGGTATCTATTTTTTTAGGGAAAAAAAAAGACAAAATAAGTTACGAACACTACAGTGCATCCGAGAAAAAAGTTAACAGTCACAAAAGTGTCCCCAAATAAATATTTCAAAATATTTGAAGCAAATTTCATACCTGTAGATAGCTTAGGGTCTCTTCTCTTAAAGAGAAGGTCGAGTTCTGGGAAAGGTGAAAAATAATTGCGAGCTCTCTCATTCCTCTTATGCCAGTTTGGAAGAACACCATAGTAGAAATGTCCCCTGAAAAGGATTGCCCTTCAAATGCCTTTATATTAGAAATATGATAAATAACTGAAATGTTTGGGCCAACCGTTCATGCCACATGTGTGTGCAGTCCCATATACCCATTTCCATGTGCAGTGCATGTGCTTTTCAGCAAGATTGGTCAATTTCTAATCATTTTGATGATTCCAACAACTCACTATATGAACTGACTCTCATGTTCAACCTTTCTAAATTGCTTTGAAAAGTTTCTTTTACAATGTAATTTCATGACCAGAACTCAACTTTATCTTTAAATGACAACTAAAGATCTGGCGATATTTTACGCTCGAGTGACCAAAGGCCACTGTTGTGAAAAGGAGCAAAATCCAGACTTGACAAGAATTGGTGTTTGTTCTGGCTGGAATCAGCAAAAGTGAGAAGGCTTAGAAATTTTCATATTTTGATCAATAATACACAATTTATGAAAGAACGGGTTTTGTTCTGTATGTACTTATGAATTTCATCAGCATTTTTATGATTCAGTGAGCAATTAACTACTTAACTGGGTGTTTTAAAATATCAATTTTGGTGAGTTTTTAATTCAAGCTGGCTTTCTTAGTGAACAATAAAGTTTTGATGGGACATACAGAAAGCAAAGCCTATTCTTTCATAAACTGCCTTTTAATGATCAGAATATGAAAATTTCTATGCCTTTTCAAGACTCTCAAATTTGCTGATACCAGCCAGAACCGATATAAATTTTTGTCAACCATGGATTTTGCACCATTTCACAATAATGGCTTTTGCTCACTCAAGCGTAAAATATCGTTAAATGTTTTGATGTCATTTCATAGGCGAGACCCTAAGCTATCCATAGGTAGGAAAATTTCATGAACATATTTCGAAATGTTGATCTTTTTTTCTCCAACTGTCAACTTTTAACAGTTCTCAAATTTGTTAATAGTAGATAGAACAAATCCCAATTCTTGTCAAGTCTGGATTTTGCACCCTTTCGTGAAAGTCACTTTTGATCACTCGAGCTTGAAATATTGCCAGATTTTTTAAATATTCATTTGACAGGAGAGACTCTGAGCTATCCACAGGGTTGACAATATTCTACAAATATTTCGAAATATTTATTTGGGGAGACTTTTTCCAACTGTTAACTTTTTACTGGGACGCACTGTACAGGGCTACATGTGTGTAAATATGTTTATGTTTTTACTAGAACTACATGTCTTTTTTTTAAAAATTGTATGGCATTGCCCTGGTGTTTGCAATTTGATTCAACATTCTCGTGACAACGCGTCACGGTGGGTGTTAATACTAGATAGAGAAAATCCCAATTCTTGTCAAGTCTGGATTTTGCACCCTTTCGTGAAAGTCACTTTTGCTCATTGAGCTTGAAAAATTTTGCCAGTTTTTTTAATATCATTTGACAGGAGAGACTCTAAGCTATCCACAGGTATGAAAATATTCTATAAATATTTCGAAATGATTATTTGGGGAGACTTTTTCGAACTGTTTAACTTTTTTCTGGGACACACTGTACAGGGCTACATGTGTGTAAATATGTTTCAATGTTTTTACTAGGACCACATGTCTTTACTTAATCTTTGTATGGCATTGCCCTGGTGTTTGCAATTTGATTCAACGTTCTCGTGACCACAGGTCGGGGGGGGGGGGGCGGGCTTTCATCATGTCCTTTGGGGAAAAAAAATAGTTTTGCAATGTTTTGATTTTAGAATGACCCTAGTTACTTGCACAATGCTGATCTGTACTGTACGAGCATGGAAACATTTTTTTGTTGTTGCCTAGTTACATCGGGATTAGCCGCTTGGTGATTGAGTGACTGATTTTGCCTGCAATTCATGTTGCTATTTCTTTCTTTCCACGCTTCTGTTTGATGGAAAAATATTATTATACTACCTGCCTCGGCACTTCGCGCCTCGGCAGTGAGGCGCTACGCGCCTGGTTAACTAGTTTTATTTTGTTTTCAGTTTATCTTTATTTTAATTTCTTTTTTTTTAAATTTATATATAAGATGTAGTCATTAGTTTTGTGAGAGGGGGCATGTGCCCCGGCGCCACTTGCAGTGGGGCGCAAAAAACGCAAAAGAGAGAAAGAAAAAGGGGAGAAATACAAGAAAATTTATGGTCTTAGAGGGTTATTTGCGCCCAAGTCAAGGACAAAATGCGTAAGAAATGGTGTTTTATAATGTTGAAATGTGAAAATTTTCTAAAGCTCGGTCGCCTTGCTCCCTCGCATCTCGCATAATTATGTTCAGGATCTAGCTATTTCACGCCCCCATCGGCGTTTTTAAAAGTGTTAACCATTAATTGACTCTAGTTGCCTTGCCCCTCCCCCATATATATATATAGAGAGAGAGAGAGAGAGAGAGAGAGAGAGAGGGAGAGAGTGTGTGGGGTGAGGGTGTGTAAACATGTATATAGTTTTTCTCTATATCCAAGATACAACTTTAGCATCATGCTTTGCAATTTTGTAATATGATTTGAGTATTGCAATTACATTGTGACTGCAAAATTTCACAATGAAAATTTATTTAATAAGCTATACTTTTAATACGAGCGAGCGTAGCGAGAGAGCATTTGGGAATACTGGCTCTAAGTCACTTTTGATTAGGGGCACATGTCATGGAAAAGGGAAACATGGTACTTATCATGGGGAAAAGGACACTTCAATTATTAGAAAAATAAATGAATGTGTAGAACAGGTAGAAAAGGCAGTTTATCATAGGTTAAAAGGGGCATTTATAAGAACAGGAAAATGTTCTTATATAAAGTAGAAAAATTAAATCAGTGTCTATATATTACAAAGAAAAAATGACTTGTTACATTAAAAGGAATAAACGGGATTAAAAGGGGAAAAATGCTCTCGTTGAAATAGGAGCATTTATCAAAGGTAAGGTGCGGGATGAGGTGTAATTATCAAAATGGGCACTTAAAAGAATATGGGGGTACTTATCTGAAATTAATGGGAAAAGAAGGGGCACTGTGCCCACATGCAACACCTGGAGTGGTGCTTCTGACCGGGCCTACATGTTATGATTGTCATTTCATAATTCTTCTATGTATAGTTGGGTGATGACACAGGTCATCATCATCCTCAATAAATATTGGGTGTGATGTATTCCCTCTTTCTCCACCACATTCGATTCCACCACATTTCATTTCAGTTTTGCAGAATTGCATGAGCCCCCTTGGAGGCAAGGTACCGTTTCAGAAATTGAAGACTCCCCCCTATATCGGTAGGCACCCCCATCTGTATTAATTTAGATCCTCCTTGCCTAAGGATGATTGAAATCCACCAGCAGCAAATACGAAACTGAATTTTTCCAAAAACTTAACCAAGTTAAACTGTCAGTAGGTGACCTACAATGTAATGAAAATGTAAGATTTGGGTGTTCATTTGAAAGAGGGTGACATGAAGACAATCCCTACCAAGAATGATGCCAAGTTTCAAAGAATTTGAACAAATACTTTTGAAATAAGGTAAAACTTCACAATTTAACTCAATTGACCTTAACTGACCTTTGACCTTGACTTCTGACCTGAAATTTGTTCCACATTATTTGCGATACTCTAACAATCCTAGTGTTCAAGTTTTAATGGAAATTGAACATATACATATATATATGGGTCATTTCACCAGGTTGGGACACGGTGGCAATATCAACAAAGCGGCACATTTGCCACCCTCTCTCTTTTTCACCCTCTCTTAATTTCTCTTGAAAGTTGCTTAGTGATATAGAAGGGAATGAAAGCTTCAAAATGACACCAAACTTGACTTCATCGAAAGGGAATTACTTGCTGGAAAATATGCAAAATCAGTGGTGTCATGAGCTGTTTTATAGATGAAATGTGTGACATGAAAACAGTTCAAATCAATCAACTAAATTCTCAAAAGGGAAGTGCAACGAAAGAATTACATTTCTAGACACGATATCCAGGAAGCAGTCCAAAATCTCCAGTAAAATTATTTTTTCGATATCGGCAAGCTTAGCTTTGTCATCAGGCCCCGAAACTGACCTTGTTCGACGTAACCGTGGTGTCAAATACATCGCAAAATGGTTACGTCGAATGATAGGGGTATATTTTCCGAAATAGAAAAAATAAATGGCAATATGTTGGTATTATGTGTTAGTTATGATTATACCTGCATGAATATTAAAAAAAAATGTGTATCGAAGCTTTTAATTTCGGTATTTAATGGTGTGTAAATAATAAAACATCGATGGTGTCATTCGATTTTTTGTTACGTCGGCACCTATTTCCGAAAATAAGTCACAAATTACCCCTGCAACGACAATGGAATGGTCCTGTTTTGATGCCGAGGGTTTTTCGGAAATCACACAGATAGCACACATGGCCAGTCACGGTACATGCGTTGCACTGCAGATCGATCGGAGTAGCGGTGTAAATGTTACGTCGACTCAGCAGTTGTTACGTCGAAATGATTTGTCGGAGCACTGATGACTGAAAGGTACGTTTATTTTTCTTCCTTTTGCCGGTTTTCATGAATTATTTACTTTCTTTACCTTTCGTGAATTGTTCGTGTTCTCTGGTGTATGTGTGTTTGCGAGTGATACTGGAACGATACGAGCACGATTTCTAGTACCGTGTCAATGTTACGTCGATGCCGTGTGTTACCGCAATGACTGATAAGCTTAGCTAGCAGTGGCATTTACTACCGTTTCTGTGCTTGTCGTTCCGATCGATATGCTACGCAGGTGTTGGGGTGAAGAATGAGCATACTCGTGATATAGGCCCCACCATACCCTAACCCTAAAAAACTTAGAAATTTTTTTCATGGCGAGGCCTATTTCACAATATTGCCTGAATTGGACTTTTTTTTTTTTTTTTTTTTTTTTTTCCGAACGATAAATGTTATGACAATTTAACTTGTGATTAATTAATGTATGATAATTCTGTCTCACTGTTGGTATTAACCGTTATTAATTGTAGCAATTCAACCTAAAATTAAAATAAAAAGCATTGAACATTTTGTTGGGTGTATGTGGTAGTGGGGGAGGGGCAGGAGCGGATCCAGGATTTTGTGAAAAGGGGGCACACAAATGCAGGGCTGTCAACGTTGGGGAACTGCTTGGAGGGAAATCCATATTTTTTTCTTCTCGCCAGCCCTCCAAAAGTGGGGTCAAGTTTTCCTTCATAAATCTCTGACAAGCAAAAAAAAAAAGTTATCAGTTCTAAAAGGGGGGACACAAAAAAAGGGGTGGGCATAATATGTACTTTTCTTTCAAAAGGGGGAGGGGGGAGCACAGGCTGAGATTGCCCCCCCCCCCCCATCTGCCACCGGGATGGGGGGGGGGGGGGTAGTATTAACTTATGCAATCATTCCACAGAGTAAACCCCTTCCCCTGAATGGGTGTTATTTTATTAATGAAAATTTACTGCAAGTAAAAGGTGTCTTTTTAAGTAGAAAATTAATGTTATATTATATTTTGTTTACCTCTAGGTTGTACCTCCATGGAAGATGGCATGCATCACATCAAAGCCAGCCAAGGATGACAAAAAGGAGAGGTAGGTATTCGCCATATGAATGATATGAATTGCACCTCTTTTTATAATGCAATTTGAATAGCTTTTACATATTTCTCTTATTACTTCCTTTTGAAAACTATAGTCATTGCTTGCATGGAAAACCTAAAATCCAAGTTTGTTTGTTTTTGTTACCAAAGGGGGAAAAAAATAATTACATTTATTTCTCCAATGTGGAGCTTACATACAGCAAGACCTCTATATAATGAACTTGGATAGCACACTCTTCACCATTAAAAATAAGTTAGATTCAGGGGGAAAATACTCCAATGCACAAATGAGAGAAACACAAGTTTTCAATTACTATTTTATTAGTTACACATGCAAATGAATGTAAATACTGGCATGAAGCTGTCTTAGGTTATGACAGTGATAACATGATTGCAGTGCTAAATATAGGCAAACATAGGAAGATTACAAGTAAGCTATGATGTCAATGGCAAATCATTTTATGTGATTAAATAATTCCTTAAAGAGTTATCCTGAACATTGATTGCATTAAATTAATATTGTCCTTTAAATATTTATTTTCCCAGGTCAACTATAGAGTTTATTATTTCTTTCTCTTCTCCAGCTGGTGATTTTGTGGCTGTTATATATGATGCAACATGGTGGGCCGGCGAAATAGCAACAGTCAAAGAAGGGAGATGTCTCTTCAAGTTCATGGTTAACAAGGGGCCCAACAAATTCATCTGGCCTGCCAGCGTATCTCTGTGTGTCCTCTTCTGTTGACAAGTATCTGAAAGAGAATAGAAAAGGACTAATTAATGTTTACCAAGGCGGTGAAGGTACTATGGTGCAAGTGCTGACTGGTTTGATAATGAAGTGTTTCTGACATTTCATAAATACTTGGTAACGTTTTTACAACTAGTGATAACTTGCAGATATGAACACTGCAAAATGTTTCTAGAAATGGAAATGTAGTGTCACAAACTCTTGGAAATGTTTCTACAACTCGTGTTCACTTGCAGAAATGAACAGCTTTAGTCAATTGTGAACTTGTCCCTCCTGCTTCCACAACCGAACTGTGCCATAAGTGCTTATCTGTGTTTCTTAAAAAAAAACGTAGTTTTTACATACAGTATATCTACAGTGTGCTATTTCAAGAAACCTCACCATGTGTGCATTAAGAAAGATGTGCCATTATATATTTATTTCACTAAGAACTAAGAAATAAGAGAAGAAAAAAAAACTCACCAGATCATTCTTCAAATTTGCTTTCTGGATCTACATTAGAAACTTGTAGCAAAAAGAAGAGACAGGAATGTCAGTGAAGGTAGTTCACATGCAGGAAATAAAGTATTTGCCGTTATAGTGTCCATGTTTAAGTTAATTATGTACTCATTTGATTACTGGAGAAGACGTAACATGACACGGTGTCAATGTTACGTCACCAAATTAGTTTTGTAATGATGATTTGGTAGTTGTGTATTTGTCATAGATCTTTTTCTTCTTTCATGCTGTGGAAAAAAATGGTATTTCATGAGATGGTTTGTGTAATTCTACACTCTGTGACTTTAATGTTTGGTTAATTACTAATAGAGTTAGATCTGAACGACGGTGTTTATTGCTGTAGCACAGACATACATTCAGATGTATTGTAGGATATTTGAATATGTTGATTATTTTACACTAAAATGAAGAGAGGACACTACAAAATAATTCAGAATATGTTTTTAATCCTAAATATCAATAATATAGATCTTTAAATGAAAATTTTGATTCATTTAACCACAGGAGAGGACGTAACGTGACACGGTGTCAATGTTACGTCACCGATCATCTTGAGTAATTACTAAATTTGTGGCTATTAATGTTATTTCTTTTTTCAGTAGCAAGTGTTAACTAAGAGAAGTACATTTACTGATTCACTGTAGCAAATGTTGTAAGTTGCAATTCCTTGTTGTTGATGGTTGTGTGCGGTGCTCACCAAAAGTAAGACATATTTAGGACAGATGACCATTGATGTGTACTGTACTTACCTACACTTGCCACACATGAGGAATTTTTAATTTCAGGATGTGCTAGGAATGATTTAGAATAATCCAGGTGCCTTAAGATGTCTCAAAGAAATTATTCTGATCATTGAAAGTTTCTTTTTTTATATGCTGCTTACTAGAAGAGAAGATGTAACATGACGCGGCGTCAATGTTACGTCCTGCTACATCAGATAGCATTTTTTAAAGTGAAAAAATATCTACATTAAAACATTTTCAAGTCATTTAACCTTTGGTTACTATTCTGTTATGTAAGATACAATACTTAGAACCCATTCATGCTAAATTTAGAGCCTTATCTTGATTTGTTTAGTACTTTTTGTATTGACTGTTTGTTTTCTGTGAAAAAACACTGCTGAACCTCCATCTGGGATTCTACAATTTGATGTTTCCGGTGTCTCTTATTGGCTCTTTTGTTGTTTTATTTGAAAATTATGCCGAGTGAGAACATAATGAGAGAAATGTGAATTAAAAATGAGCTAATCTTCAGTTTCTGGCAGAAGATTGAAAAATGTAATGTGGTGTCAATGTTACGTCACCTCTTTTCTTGACGCACCTTCAGATATGGCTGTCTGATGAATTTTTGTGAGATCTGCACCTCTTGGCTGACATAAATTATGAAATTAGAATACTTCTCCTATCCACCAATGGCAATATCACAACTATTTTCAAAGTTTGAAATTTTCATTTCCATGTCACACGACATGTCCCAACCTGGTGAAATGACCCATATAAATGAGAGTATTTCCAAAATTGTTGATGCCGCCACCGCCGGAAAAGCGGCGTCTATGTCTCGCTTTTTGCTTACACAGGCGAGACAAAAAGTACAATTGTAAATCTATAATTTCCGATCAATCCTTGAATTGACCTAGCTTATGAATTCAAAATTACATGCACGTAAATAATTTGTGAAATAAATATTGCATGAAAAATAGTCTATGAAAGTGTCAATGAATTTCAAGGGTTTACCAAACAAGGTTGACTTGAATGAGCTGTCATTTACGGGGAGATATTTTCCCAAGCTATCATCTTACGAATCGTACACTTATGGCACGAAAAGTAGTTACGTTCTATGCATGTGATGATCACGCAAGTGAGCATTTACACCACTGTGATTGGTTCATTATCGGCGAATTTGGTCTAGCGTCGCAAAGCAACTGAATATTTATTAAGTCACATACCACATGAAGAGGGTTAGTTTGGGCGATGTTGCATGTTCTTGATGTTATTGGAATTGCACACGGAATAACAAAATTAGCATGAGTCACATAATGTATGCATGCTCGATGGAGCTCTCACTAGCGTTCTAACTTCGATCACGTTCACAACCTGATGCATGTGCAGTACACAATACATCTCAGTCTGAATACCAATACAACACTATTTCCCCGGAACAAGTGCGAATAATAAATGTTCTCTTGGCTAGTGAGTACGGTATGTAAATCGTACACACATTTGCGGATTTTCTTTTATACCGTGGTGCTTATTGGAATACACACAAGCACTACCAGATTTTCTGAAAATCATGTTTTATTGAGAAAAATCGTTTTGTATTATTCACTTTAAAAAATCATACATGATCCCCCTTCTGAATTCGATCTATTGGGTAAACAAAACGATAGGCCTACTATTCTGTGATATTTTTTTTTCTTTCTTTCCTTCTTTCTTCTTCTATTTGTGTTACATTTAGCAGTAATCTCAGCCTTCCATTATTGCTTAAGTTCAAAGCTACCACGCTTCATGCGGGAGGGGGGCACATCCCCCCTCCCGACCTCCCCTGCGCACGTTTTACGTGCGCATCGGCGCTTTGCGCCAATCTTGATTGCGACAACCCTGAAACTATACCTCACGAGAACTTGATTTGATTTCCAATATCAGATTCACATTGAAGCTGCTTACAGAATGTTCACTATCCTAAAACAGGGTTTGTTTCTATGAAAAGGATTGAATGTTTGTTAATAGCATGGTTTCAATTCAGAATATATTTTTACCTCTCCCAAATAGAAGGAGTGTCAAACTAGAACTGCAATCATATCAAAACGATGTGCATGCAATGTCGTCCGTATCTTTTATTTTGTTGAGAAGTTGACAGGTGAAATATAAAGTTATGCATGTTAAAACATGATATAAGATAAGATGGGAGAAAATAATGCATACTGTGAAATTGGCAGATGATAGAATCGTGAAAACAAGAAACAAAGAACAAAAAACAAAGAATGATGATGATAATGGTGATGACAATGATAATGGTGATGATGGTAATGGTGGTGGTGATGATTATGATGATGGTGGTGATGATGATTATGATGATATAATGATGATATAATAATGGTGATGATAATGATAATGATGATAAAATGATAATGGTGATGATGATGGTGATGATATAATGATGATGATATAATAATGGTGATGGTGATGATGATATTGATATTATGATGATGATAATGGTAATGACGATGATAAAATGATGATGGTGATAATGATGATGGTGGTGATGATAATGATGATGATAATGGTGATGATGATGGTGATGATTATGATGGTAATGTTCATAATGGTGATGATGATAATGGTGGTGATGATGATAATGGTGGTGATGATGATGGTGATAATAATTGTGATTATGATGAAGATGTATAATGATGGTCGTGATGATTATGATGATATAATGATGATGATGATGATATAATAATGGTTATGAAGATGATGATAAAAATAATGACAAAAATGATGATTGGTATAATGATGATGGTGATAATGATGTGATGATGATGGTGATGATGATAATGGTGATGATTATCACATCGACGATGATATAATGATGATGGTGATGAAATAATAATAGTGAAGATAATGGTGATGATGATGGTGATGATGATGATATAATAATGATGATGAGGGTGGCACACGCCCTGACCCAAATGGCTTTCCACAGGTTCCAGTCCACATGGCCTCAACACAATGAAGCATAGTAAACTATGCGCGGCACATTGGGGTTGTGCAGTATTTAACATAAGGAAAGGAAGAAATCAAAGATCATAGAACAATGACAGTAGGGTAAAACATAGAAAGACAAGACGACAGAAGGATGGAAACAAAGAATAACATAGGGAAAGGTAGAAGGATAAAATGCCTTTCCATAGCCTCTGGCCATGTGGCTTCCACACTATATGTGACGCATAGTATACCACGCCACATCGGCTTTGCGTAGAATTGTATTGAAGAAAATGTCGTCAAATGGCATGTACTGAAATGGCTTTATTTCCTAATAACTTGGCTCTTTTTTGTTCTTTATGCGCCATAAAGAGCATTTCATGCCCGTCATTTTGAGACCACTCTCATATTTTTATGACAATCCTATCGAAGCGTGTGATGCATGATAGATTTATAGGACAAAATGGCATCTAAAATGTCACGCTTGACCAATTTTAAAAATCCGGCGACAAGATTCTCTTCATTTTGCCTCGAAGAATGTGCCTGCAAAATTTCAAGAAAAAGAAAGATCGTTCAGGGGGCCAAAGTTGGGATACCAATTTGCCCCATAGACAATACGCGTAATGCATGGGCGGAAATTGTGCAGGATCCGTATTATGACACAACTTAAATCGCGATTTACTGAAAATTTTCTGTGAGACCATATACCGTATTTGGTATCCCTGAGAAAGGAATTTCATTGCGGTCATTTTGAGCCGACTGCCATTAGCGCGCCATTTAAAATTTATTAAAGCTCATGTAGAGTATTGGTAGCAAAAAGGAAATTGGAAAGAAATATATTAAATATAGTCTCATGTTGTTCTCCTTGTATCAAAAGATGTCTGTAAGAGATCATTTGGTATTCCATCTATGATTTCTGGTGAATTTCAGTGTAAATATCTGTAAGGAATGCTTGATCACTGCCATTATGCTAGGACCATTCCACCCCGACGGCTCCCCGCACAGCAATCTTGGGGCTTCGCAAAGAGACAGCGTGTGTGCACTGTGTGTAGCTACTCATCATTGGTTTTACACGTGTGTGTACAGTGTATAGCACATGCTGCCTTTGTTGGGATTTTATGTGCCTGTCCCGGCACATAATTAGTTTTGCCTCTTATTTGTTTAATATTAAACTTTAGGGGGCGAAATCTGCACAGTGTCTTAGTATTGCTAGTATCTTGCTATTTATCAACAATATCTGAAGAAATCTGACAAACAGTTTTTGAGGGCTTACCAAAACTTTACATGACCTTTAAGCATATTATTCAATATTATGTATAGCAGGTAAATTGAGGTTTTTCAGCAATAACTTTGCGATGACGTCACCAGTTTTCACTAAATTTGAAATTTGGCTAAACAGTTGTCAAATACATATATACACATACCCGCCAAATTTCAAGTAGGTAGGTTAAACGTTTGCAAATTTAAAGCGCGTTGAAGTTATTTCGTAAATATCGTGATTTTGACGAGCAATTTTCGCAAAGTCGGTCAGTGATAAGGTATATATTTCTTTATTTGCCTGAAAAGGGTATATCTTTAAGTATCTAAATAAAAAAAAGGGTACGGGTTTACCCAGGCATGACGGAGATACGGCCACAAGAAGATAGCCATTTTTGAAATTTTAGAGGGCGCTTTTTATGTTATGCGAGATTATTGAGGCGTGAAATTTGGCATGGATGTGTGCAATGACAAGATGAAGCCGCAGTAAAAATTTGAGACAAAAATGAATTGATATAAGGAAGTTATGGCAATTTTTCTTATTCAGAAATGAATATTTCAAGAAATTTAGCATTTCTTAAGGTCGCTGATTTCGGATTTGAATTTTGAGTACGAAGATGGCATTTTGAAGGGCATGATAAAAAAAGAAAGTTGTAGAGCAAGTCTTTCACTATCTAGAGCAATTTGTTAGAAGTCTGTAGCATATGGGACAGTGGAGATAGGCAAGAAGAAAGAAAGGCATGAAAATGGCCCCAGAATGGACAAAATGGCACCTGGATGGTCATGCATGAGTGATTTTGGAAAATGAAGAGTCAGATGCATTACATGACATGGCAAGGAATATGGATATGAAATTTGAAAGGAAATGGACAAGAGGAAGGGACCTAAAGAGAAGTCACAAGCACTTAGTGCTAAACGAATAGGATTTTGGTGGAAGAAGAAGAAGAAGAAGAAGAAGAAAAAGAAGAAGAAGAATTTTTTTTTTATGCAGAACGTGAACGAGTCCAAGGCAATGTCGAGGACGACATTGCAATGAGCAAGATGTATGCCAATGATTTCCTCTTTGCCTAACTCTTTATGAAAGGATGAGCAACATTAGACTCAGTTCAACTAAATTTCATTAAGCAGGAGAAATACCTACATGTACATGTAAGTTTGACAAAGAGCAAGATGGTAATGTAGATTCTAGCAGCACAATATATTGATTTCTACAATTATACAACTGCAATAGATGCTAACTACTATGCATGATACATGTATACACAAAGTAATGTATTTTAGAACATGTACTTTGTACCAAAATTGAATACAATCATTGGTTAAAGCAAACATTGTTGTTCAAAGTCTTGCACTTTGATGATTCCAGTGTGCAATAAAAATATCTCTGGTGTGTACAGAGTGAGTATGCACAAATTCAGAAATTTAGGGTACAATCATAAAGTAAACATATTTACAATGTGTTACCAGCTAATTATTTGTGACTCAATCAAAGAGATATGCTGCATACATGAATGAATATGGTCAAGTACATAGACAGGTTTATAAAAAGTGGGGCAGATAGTCAAAAGAAAGACAAGCCTTCTCTCGAAAACGCCTTTCTGGCTGAAAGACGACATGTCGACGAAGGCCCGTATCCTCAAAAGGCGCCCAACTTAAGCCCCTGCCTATAGTTTAAAGTGATTGATTAACTTTGTGAAAAATTATAAAATCAGCTCAAATGCCAGTGAATTGTGTGCAGTCCTCTAACTACATATATAATTAAGGATATATGTGAAAGTATGAGAGAAAATGGAACCCGTTTACTATCCTAAAAAAGAGAAAATCGCGATCAATCGTTAGCGCAAGTCGCTCGGCTTCTTCGCTGCGCTGCAGTCACAAAAACCAAGCACCAGCCCTTGGCGATTTCAGAACGGGTTTCCAGCCCGTACGGTATTCTGTGATAGAGCGAGGTATGCCAACCGTAAGAGTTCTTTAGGGTTCGGTGGTTCGACATCAATGTTAAATTGTAAATATCTTAATATATAAACGACCGATCAGCTTATAAAACTCAGGCGATTCCTGTCTGACCTAAAGGTTTGCAATTATGATTACAGCATTAGCTGGAACAGTGATTTTTTTTTTCAATCCTGGGCAAAGTTAATCAATGCCTTTAAAGTTCATACCTGTAACGGTTCTTGAGTTATCACGAGAACAAGTCTAACACCTGAAATTTCAGAAATTGGCCTCTGTGACCTTGACCTTTGACCTACATACCCTAAAATCTAATTAGATCGTCTTCCTATGGTGATACATACTAGCACCAAGTTTGAAATTCATACCTCAAATGGTTCTTGAGTTATTGCTAGAACGAGGCTAACACCTGAAATTTCAGGAATTGGCCTCTGTGACCTTGACCTTTGACCTACGTACCCCAAAATCTAATCAGATCGTCTTCCTATGGTGATACATACTAGCACCGAGTTTGAAGTTCATACCTCATGTGGTTCTTGAGTTATCGCTAGAACGAGAAAGCGGGACGGACAACCCGAAAACATAATGCCTCCGGCACCACCTTCAGTGGGCGGAGGCACAAAAATATAATATTACGGCAGAGTGGAATTTAGGCATCAGGCAACATTGTTCTTCTTTCTCCTAGGGTGTTATTGTACGAAGGTGGTGGGAAAGGACAGGTAAAAATTTGCTTCAATAACCACGGAAACATTAAGCATTCTTCATCGAAGCTAAAAGGCATTAGCTCAGACAACATAAAATATTTGACAATATGGGAGGGGGGGGGGAGGGAGGATGAGGCGGGTCAATGTCCCTGACAAAGGCCTTTCCCCCACTCCTTGCTGGAGGCCGTCCTCTTTCCCGACGGGTCGGCCTGGCCGTCCACATATGCGGAACGACCTTCGATTTTCACGACGATGTCAGGTTTGCAGCAGGTTCACGATCTCCTCAAAGACCAAACCTCATATGCCGGCGTGCTTTGCCTCACTATCAACTGTATTCATGCGACGAATTGCACGGGCATCCGGCAAACAGTGCCTAAGACAATGTGAGGAGTTGAGGGAACGGGTCACCTCGCCACCTCACTCCCCCCCCCCCCCCCCCCTCCCCAGTGTATTGTTCCAATCACAATATAGCTATTCACAACTCAACAAAGGCGTGTGTTTAAAAAAAAAAAAATCATCCCATGATTATTTTCAGTTTGAGGGGAAAACATATCGTAGAAGGGGCTAATCCGTCATGGGCAACTAAAACTATAGCTGGAACTAATTGCCAATATTACATTTCAAGAAAATTCATCAATTCCTACATATAGCTAGGCACAACTCAACAAAGGCATGTGTTAAATTAATGTGCAATATCAGCCTGAAATGATTACTTCGAAATTAAAGATTTAGATGGAGCATTTAAAAGAAATAAACAACCTTCAACTAAAAATCATGGATTGTAATATCTAACCAAATATACTTTCAACAAACCGTAATATAATGTAATCACCAGTTTAACAACACTGTTAAATCTATCTATATTCCAACCCTTGAAATGAAACTTTGTAAACAAAAATAAATCAAAGAAATGACCCCCCACAGAATGAAAAACAAATCAATTATGGTGAAAGATAATACAACACAAATGCAGTGCATGTAAACAAGCTGAGTTAATCAAAAAGTTGTGTAATGGTGAAATCTAAACATGGCAAGCGGTAACTGCCATTCATTTAAAACTATAAATTACTCTTTAAAAAACTATGGCTGGCAGTAACTGCAAGAAATGTAAAAACAATACAACAGTTCCTAAGTCATACCAGAGAATTCCCTGGTCATACATTAACCTATATTTGTTTATCTAGGCGCAACTCACCAAGGGCGTGTGTTAAATTAATGTGCAAGATACCAGTAAAAATGAAACGTTTACCCCCCCCCAAAAAAAAAAAAAAAAAAAAAAAAGAAAGAAAGAAAAAGAAAGAAAGAAAAAAAGAAGAGATTTTTGGGGAACACTTTTTAAAAAGTCAGCAGCCTTCAAATATGAATCATTATTTCAATAGTTACATGTGCCAAGGAAAAATGTGTTCGCAAGAATCACTCCACACTCCCTTGCCTAGCACACGTGAAATTTTTCCACAGGTACTGCGGCTTGTTCCTTATATTACCCTATAAATGCAAATGTATGTGTTTTACAAAGTTGGTTCACCACCTGGGGTTTACAACTCTCTCAAAAAAAGACTGTTCCTGTGCTTTTCACTAAAAGTACAAAAACACATGAGGTAAACCTAACCCTAAACAAAGGACCTTTAAAATGTGAAAATACCCATTTTAGGTATGATATTAGATTTAAAAAAAACTAACTTGGATCCAGCATATAGAGAATATGGCCACTAGATGCAAAAGCAAAAAGGAATATTTTATGATGCTTACACACCTCATGGGAAAGTTCATCTAGATCTCTAATGATGGTCTATAAAGCCTACAGAAGACCAGTCATAGACATTGAATTTTTCTTTTAATGGATTCCCTTCCATTTCTATCGTGCACTACAAAATGATTCAAGCTCGGTTTCACCGACCTATAATTGTAAATTAGGGCGAACAAAAGAAAATATTATCCGTTGATTACGACTTAAATGTGTAGGTCTTAGAGGTAACAGATAGTTTTGGGAAGCCCTCAAAAACTTTTCGTGAGATTTCTTTGATTTTACTTACTGAATAGCAGGGTACTAACATACTAAGATGCTGTGAAGTTTTTTTCCTCCTCAAGTGAAATATTTACTGAATGAGAGGTGAAAAGTAATAAAAATCCCTCGCCCAAAAAAGAGGGGATGTAAATTCAAACAACGGCCACACACACTACTCACATTAGGACTGCTGTGTGTATAGAATACGCTACACATAGTGCGAAGCACTGGGTTTATTGTGCGGGGAACCTTCAGGTGGATATGGTCTTAGCATGAGGCAGTGAAAAGCCGTTACCAAGCATTTCTTACAGATATTTACACTAAAATTTGTTCGAAAAGCGTGAATGGAATGTCAAATAATCTAGTACATGTGACTTATGATAAAAGGAGAGTAGTATGTGACTATGTTTGATAAGTTTCTTGCCAGTATGATTTTTGCTACCGAGACGGTCTATGAGGTTTAATGTAGATCTAGCCAGAATGAGAATACACCAAATAGGACATTGTAATTCATGCCCAGAGATAGAAACTGTTGAACAATATATGGAAAGAGCTATGCTCCTTTCTGAAACAAATTGTATGAACCCTGAGGAGATTCCAGGACTTTTAAAATCATCACATTCTAAAATACAAAATGCAGTTGTTTCGTTCTTTGAACGAAATGTTTTGACTAAAAATGAGCATCTTTAACGTGATGCAGAATACACATCCAAGTGTTGTTTTTAACAGTTGAAAGTAATTGAATTATCAAATGTTAGACATATAGGTATATGTATGTACTGTCTCATAAAAAAAATGAAAATTTTACCCCAAAACGATCCTCTATGAGGAATGCAGAATACAACTGCAAATTCTTTTTAACTTTTGATTTCTTTTCAAGTATTGACAGTTATATCCCACTGAAAGGGACATTACAGTTTTGGAACTCCATATATTAATAGACCCTTTTCTTTTAAAAGGATCAGGAGTATTATATACGTACTAGCTGAAGCAGCCCGTGGACATATCATCCACGGGCGCTAGCTGTGTTTATGATTAATCACAGTACCGTATATTTGTCACAATAATCAAGTGAATAAAGAAAAAAGTCGGGTAATGTGTTATTTTTTTACCAAGAAGTATTTACAACATGTGAGTATGTGTTATTCATCCAAATCTTGCATGAGTTCTGAAGAAAATACATTTTCATCTTGATGAAGACTAAATGACGATCGTTTTACTTTATGAATGACTGAATAATGATATTTATTTATGTTACGTCGGCCCTGTGGCCTGTGGATGACACACGATCTCATTTACACCTGGGCGGGATTCTCGCACACAGAGCATGGATATAATTATGTTCGAATAGTATATCCACGAATAGAGCTAGAGTGAGCGATTTGATCTTGCCATGTTTCTGTGGTTTAATACTCAGAGAAATTAAGGCCATAAAAACATAACATGCATAATTAGTGGTACGTCCCTTGTAAAGGATGCAAAAATTAGAAGAAAAAAAATGAATTTGTTGTCATTTTCTTTTCAGGGGGATTATGGCCCCCTTATAAGTCTTGGGAGGACCGACGGATTGACCTTTCCCTACCGTACCCCCTCCCCCACCCCATCTCCTCCCGTCACCCTCAGCGCGAGGGTTAGTATCCTATACGTATTCATATCATAGTGGAAATATTTTCGAAGGAAATTTTGTTGGGGGGGGGCCCTCCTTCTTTACACCGTGGCAACCGATATTCCTAAGTGAAATAAAGAGTCCTAAAATATGAAGTGGCCGAAATCCCCCCTCCCTTTTTTTTACATCTAACAGTTACATGTTCCTCCAGGCTTCACCCTGTCTCATTGAACATTAACCCCCACAAAAAAAAACAACAACAAACAAACAAAACAATTGTATCTCAGAAAGAATTAAGTTCAACTAAGAAACAGCTCCCCCCCCCAAAAAAAAAAAACACACACACACACCAACAAACAAACAAATAAAAAAACCTTGAAAGTTCAATTTATAAAGTAATGGAATGCTTACAAAAATCAAACTTCCAAAGGAGCCGAATTTTCACAAATAAAAGGCAAAAAAGGTTACGGGCACCTCAATCGATCTGAATCGATCGCGACGACCGCCCCCCCCCCCTCCCCCGATGTTTCATTGAGGCCTGTACATCATCCGCGTAATACATCTAACAGTTACATGTTCCTCCCAGCTTCACCCTGTCTCATCGAACATCAACCCCCACAAAAAAAAAAAGACAAAAATAACAAAACAAAAAGAAAACAAAACAAAACAAAAAACAAAACAAACAACAACAAAAAACAAACAAAATAATTGTATCGCAGAAAGAATTAAGTTCAACAAAGAAACAGCCCCCCCCAAAAAAAAAAAAACACCAACAAACTAACAAACAAAAAACCTGTTGAAAGTTCAATTTTTAAAGTAATGTAATGCATACATAAATCAAACTTCCAAAGGAGCCGAATTTTCACAAATAAAAGGCAGAAAAGTTTACGGGCACCAGAATCGATCCAAATCGATCGCGACGACCGCCCCCCCCCCCCCCCCCCCCCCCCCCCGATGTCTCAATGAGACCTGTACATCATCCGCGTAAATCACTTGCAGAATTAAAAAGCAGATTGCAGAAGGAGCAGATTTTGATACTCTAAACAGGGAAACCCGTCTATCTCTGATTTTTATACCATTATTAACGGCGATTTTATATCTTGCTTAAGGTATTTTACATCCTATTTGAGGATTACATCATCATCATCATAGACCTCTTTTTAGCCAAAAAGGAACCGTAAAAGAAATTTACCCTACTTTGGAACACACTACCGAACTATATCCCCCCCCCCCCTTCTGCGGATCTATCATCTCTGATCGAATTTGCAATACCCTTTTCTTGATTTTTGCTCTCTTTTTTTTTGATACCCTAAACGCGTAATCCGGGTTATGCGCTTATTGTCGAAAAGGTACCCTTTTTATCCGTTTTCATGTACGTGTACCGGCTTCAATGAGACATGTCCCCACCCACCCCACCCACCACCTCATTCCCCCCCCCCCGCCGTAAAACCATAGAGTTACACACGCACTAAACTGTTATGTAACCATGAAGCTACAAATAGTACATGGAGCAGTACATGTACATGTGCGAACAAATAACACGTGTGCTGTATACACTGAAGCCAATATACACATGCGGATATGGCCATGGAGAATACGTCACGTTGTTCTTTGGCAATACACCAATGAAGTTTCTCCCTTTCACAGGTAATCGGTATGGGTTGGAGGCATAACAGAAGGTACTTTTTCCGTGCTACGACAGTGAGCTGTTCCATCGACAGAAATATTACTCCCTCCGGATATTCAATGTTTAAAAATGAATTTATGAAATATGGACGGCACTTCAGCACTTAAAAAGTGCCTCCCGACCATCTGGAGACTATTCCCTGCCCGTGGGTACCAAAAGGTGGGGACCTAAAGAGCCAAGGGAGGCGCCTATTCGAACACAAAAAAAGACCCCAAATCCTTAGCGTATTATATATAAAGATGTGTATTATAAGTCTGTAACCTATGAAAGACGTATCATATGGAAAATAAGTCCTATCCATGTATCATGTTTGTCTTGAAAATGTTTTGGTTTTGTGATGTATTTCTAGTTTTATCTTTATGGTAAAAAGCCCAAATTTTGTTTATGTTTTTCGGTAGATACAATTATTTAACAATGGGAATGCCTTGCGTTGTCTCGCTTGCATCTTCCAATTTACAACACACACTGATCATTACCAGCATGAACGGTAACTGAGTTTTTCACCAGATTTATTGATTTCCACTGGTTTGAGGTGAGATTAAAAAATCACCAAGGCTACTCTCTTGAAGGTAAGGATTGATACAAGAAAGTGATGTCAATGTGAACACATTTTACAGTGTCATGAAAACTATTGTATAAGTAAAATTAAGATAATCCTACAGTTCAGGAGGATGAAATAAATTGTGATTTAGCATTCATGAAATGGAAAGTTCATGCATGGTAATATAATTATCATAGAATGGGGTAGTGGAGGATAGATACAACAATGCTCGAAGAAACACTAACAGGAAACATGACATGCACCTTCAAGAGATATACTTGTGATTAGAATTTGGTGATCCTACCTCAAAGGTACAAAAAGTTATTACATGTGAGGTGATTTTCACTGAAAGTTCGTTGACCTCTCGACCTTTGTCCTTGGTCAGATTCAACTCATTTTCAAACTTAACCTGCGATTTTAAGAGATGTACCTGTTGTATGAATTTTGGTGATTCTACCTCAAATCCATAGAAAGTTACTGTGATTGCAGTGCTTTTTGCAAAAAGTTCATTGACCTTTTGACCTTGGTCAGATTCAACTAATTGTCGTGTAATGCGCTTGTCAGGCTGCCTATGTCATAATTTGTGTATTGTGGGAATGGCTCGTCACAACGGGAGCAAAGGCATTCTCGACAAGACAGTATTTTTCATGCAAAGAATTTGTTTGGCCATCATCCATGGAACTTAAGCTCTGTTAAGGAAAATGTGGTTCAGATTATTTATGTTTCAGTCTGCTAAAGAGGAAGTTGTTGTTTAAAAAAAAAATTAGCAGAACATAAACAAGATGAATGTGACTGCGTCTCCTATATGCTTCCACCTAAATTCAGTTGATGGCTCAAACTGTTCTAGAAATATTATAACCAGAATAAAAAGCCTCTAATTACATGTTAATTGACCTCTTTGACATTTGACCTTACACCTTATAACCCAAAAGTCTGATCACTTTATCTCCTCCTAGTCATGAATACAAAATAGTTGAGATATGATCATAACAAAGGTAAAAAAAACATTAATTTCACATACACCTGTATAATGACCTCTACGACCTGTCACCTTTGACTTACGTGAACAAAAATCTAATCAGTTCGTCTCATTATGGTGATGTATACTAGTTCCAAGTTTGAAGTTAATGGATCAAATGGTTCTTGAGCTATCACGTTACGGCTAAAACCTGCAATTTCAGAAATTGACCTCTATGACCTTTGACCTTTGACCTACTTATCCCAAAATCTAATCAGATCGTCTTCCTATGGTGATACATACTAGTACCAAGTTTGAAGTTCAGACCTCAAATGGTTCTTGAGATATCGCGTTAACAAGGCTAACACCTGCAATTTCAGAAACTGACCTGTGAACTTTGACCTACATACCCCAAAATCTAATCAGATCCTCTTCCTATGTTGATACATACTAGCACTAAGTTTGAAGTTCATACCTCAAATGGTTTTTGAGTTATCGCGAGAACGAGGCTAACACTTGAAATTTCAGAAATTGGCCTCTGTGACCTTGACTTTTGACTTACGTACCCTAAAATCTAATCAGATCCTCTTCCTATACATACTAGCACTAAGTTTGAAGTTTATACCTCAAATGGTTCTTGAGTTATCGCTAGAACAAAGCTAACACCTGAAATTTCAGAAAAATTGGCCTCTGTGACCTTGACCTTTGAACTACGTACCCCAAAATCTAATTAGATCGTCTCCCTATGGTGATACATACTAACACCAATTTTGAAGTTCATACCTCATGTGGTTCTGGAGTTATCGCTTGAACAAGAAAGCGGGACGGACGGACGGACAACCCGAAAACATAATGCCTCCGGCACCACCTTCAGTGGGCGGAGACATAAAAATGAAGCTGAGTAGAAAGCTTTCGTTTTGAGCGAGTCCTTTTTTTCAGTGTTGATATCCTAGAATGAAAAGCATCAAGGCAAATCTGATATTTGCTGTCTTGGATTATACTGTGTTACTTGCAATGACCTTACAGGGATTTGAAATACATTTAACAATCAAATCTCTTTATTTTTATAAACAAAGTAAAAGGTAGATCACAACCGGTCGTGCACCTCCTTGTGTGTAGTCTGTGACAGATTTTGCAGAAAATCCTTGCGTCACATGTACAGGCCTGCATGTGTTTACCAAGCACGTACTCGTAGGAGCACGCAGGACATGCAAGGAGGCGGTTGAACATGTCCAACAATCTCTACGTGTGGCTACGTGTTCTGAAAATGCACGTGACGCACTTAGCCATATTTCGTGCACTTGCTTCTTGCGACCATCGCACAGCTCCTTGTGGTGCCGTGACACGTCGCCCGTTGGTTGCATGTCGATTGCACTATGTAAGTACAGGGCTGTGCCTTCGCCTCAAGAGTTCTTGCAGGTAAGAGGGGGTATATTAATGAGCAGGGTGCAAGATGCCAAAGAGGAGATGCAGAGAGGTGCACGACTAGTTGTGACCATGACAAAAGAAGGACGTACGAATCGAGTTGGCCCACAGCCGATCGCAGCTGCGGACAACACATGGAAAAGCATGCACGATCAGTTGTGACCATAGCATAACTTCCGTGGAGGCCAAAGAGGTGTAAACAGAGAGTTCCAGTTGACAATAATGAATGCAAAATATATATCTTTGTTTAAAGAATGTGCAGTTAAATTTTTTTAATGACTTGATTTATCGACATCAGATGTTACAAGCTGAAAAAGAGGAATAACAGACAGAGGTTTTGAAATTAGAAGTTTTATGGCACACTGTTGATAAGATAAAGTAACGTCCAGTGTGCAGTTGTAATATCAATGTTACAATTACTTTCTGAAATTCCCATGCCTCAACCTGAGAATTTTCTCCAGATGTCCTTCAGATGTAGTATTGAAACTGTCACTAATATATACTGTTTTAACTACAGATTTTAATTTTTTCTGGTTGATATTTGATTATTGAATATCATGTGCTACCAAGAAAGATAATTCTATGAACTGAAACCATTCCGATTAATGCCCAAACATGCCCATCCGTTGACCTTTTCTTTTCTGTTTCAAATCCTGCTCACGTATGTTTGCACTGCTCACTTTGTGGGATGGGCCATTTTGAAATGTTAATTAGAGAATCACTGAACCGGTTCAGTGAGCACCACCGGACAGATTTGCATCTATAATGACCACCTCCTATGCGATAATGAGCCAATACACCCCTCAAAAATATGGTTCAGCCAATGAATACACCTAGTAATGTCACAGACATATCAATATAAATGACAATGTATGAATCAAGCTCTTTCATTGAAGCTAACTTATGTCACATAAATAGATCAAAATATCTTTAACTTTGTAATTAGAAAATATTTTCAAACTTTATGAATAATTATGACTTATTTGTTTGTCTATTTTCATCGGCAAATATTTTTACTTTTGCAATTTTTAAAAACTAAACTAACTTACTTCTGTTGTACCGAGATACGTAATTGAGATAATTTCACCATTTTTAGCCGAGGTCAAATTACGAAATCGATGTAGCCAGCACCGGAAAACAAGGTCATTTTCATCTCTGATGAAGGGGTGGCTTGTCATCATCTTAGATGAGGGGTGGCTCCAAGGCCTGTGGGGGGGGGGGGGGGGGGATATTGTTTTTACCCAGAGTGATATATGCGTCCACAAAGCCCCTATTTCAGTGGGGTCCACTGGGCGGAGCCCCCTGAAGCTCCCAAGATTTAGCCATATTGAACCTTCAAAAATGGCCGTTTTATACACTAAATTTAGCAATGTCATCATATACATGTATGTTCCGATTTTAATCAACTTTAAAAAGTGGACTCCACCCAAATAAGGACTTTGTGCAAAAATACATCACTCGGGGTAAAAACATTATCCCCCACAGGCCTTGGAGCCATCCCTCATCTAAGATGACGATGAGTCGCCCCTCTTCAGAGCTGAAGAATCAATATGCCCTTGTTTTCCCGTGCTTCCTTCGTCGATGTCTTTCTTTTATACCCCGGCTTAAAATGGTGAAATAAGGAGATCAACGGAATTTTCTATAAATGAAAATTTTGTTAATCTCCTAATGAAAACATGCTACTGCTCAGTGCTCACTGATATAGGCTGTAAACCTTTTCTTTTTAGGTGGTCTGTCGGAATCGACAGATCACCTTTTGTATTCGTACAAATTTTCTTTTTTATTTATTTATTTATTATTTTTATTTCCCCCATTTCTTGTCCATTCGAAATCTTCAATAGTACTTCATTAATTTTCGTCAAATTTTCGTCAATGATGTCATGCTATGATGTCATATTCCCATTTGCATTTCAAGGTCAACAGGTCATCGTGACGTCATCCAGGCGCCATTTTGTAAAATCACATTATCAATCATATCTTCATAACCAATCATCAAAAATCGTCCATATTTACATGACATTAACTTCAGGTCATGGGTCATCAGGTCATGTCATCAAAGGTCATCCAGAGGTCATGACGCGCGCGTATGCGCGCGTCAAAATTTAAAAATGCTCAAAATCAACCCAGGACCAAAGGAGAGTACGTTTCAGGTCATTTTAAGCATTTCAAAAAATTTCCGTGCGTAATAACGTTAAATAACGTTAAAACGCTGTTTTTTCGATTGATTCGCAATCCTGACACTTTTCTTGATCATTTCCATCAACTTGGAATCAATTTCGATCAATAATAAGGTCGTACGGGCGCGTCCAAAGTTCAAAATCCGTGCGCGCATCTATGGCGAAAATAACGTAAAAACGTGCAAAAACATGCCTCTACAAAATTAACTCTAGCTCTTTAAATAGTCCATAAACCCCCCAATTTTTTTTCATCTTTGGGTAGGGGATGAATCATAGATATGATTTCATGGGTCATTTTACTTTCGATTATATTACAACGTCATCAAAATGGCGTCGGTTCTCAAAATTTCATTTTTTCAAAAATGACATCATAAATTTCAACTTTAAGCAAGACTTTCTCCGTAATTGTTGGTCGATTTTCGCCGGGATTTCGATATGTTGTAGCTGAGACAATTCTCTACAAATACAGTTGCCACGGTTTTTCATTTTGACAACGGCATCATTTTCTAATTGTACGATGAACGATGACATGTCACTTTTTCACATTTTACGTGTATTGTCTATGGGATATGACTTTTTCTGATATCTTGATCCTACCTTCTCGTCTCTTTTGAGCAACAGCTCCGTTATTTCTGGTCGGTTTTCGCCCAGCTTCGAGTATGTTGTAGCTGAGAAAATTCCCTATCTTAAGTGTGCCATTCATTTTTTAATCAGATGTCAGGATCATATCGAAATTGTCTGCAGAAGATAGGATATGAGAATCCCAGTTTTCATTTACGTGTTATACCGTATGGAGGAACTGACAGTCTAGCGGTTAGACATCTGCCTCATGACCCAAATGTCCCGAGTTTGAGTCCTGGTCGAGGAGGGTCGATTTTTTTTGGTTGTTTTTCCCCTTCTGCATCTATTATTTCACCATCCCCTAGGACTAATAATACATGTTCATTGACATATATGTCACTAACTGCCGCATTTTGACTGTTATATCTAATGTAATGCAGTGTACATTTTACACAATGTACAGCGTATATTGCATTGTTTGCGAGGAACGTGTATTGAAGCTAGTGACAGCTACAGAAAACATGTCATATATCTTAACTATAAGCAAGACTATCTCCGTAATAGTTCTTTGATTTTCGCCAGGATTTGGATATGTTGGAGCTGATCTGATGCAGTTGTTAACAACTGCATTTACCATAGTTTTTCATTTTGACAACGACTTCATTATATAATTGTACCATGTCATGTCATTTTTTTTTCATGTTTTCCGTGTATCCTCTACGCTTTCATAGGCTCTGTAGAATATCATTTTTTCCATTTTTCACGTTCTTGACTTTCTTTCTTCGTTTCAGTATTTGGCCCTCATACTTTGATCATGTGGATAACGGCCAAGATCATTCAAATTGACCGACAGACCACCTAATTCGTCCCCATGACAAATTAAAGTCTAGTTATTACTGATTTTGGAGCCATAGGCTCAAAGTCTATCATTAAGATATCAGAAATAATGTTAGGTAAATTGGCAAATTGGTCTAACTTTCGTAGAGTACGGAGTAACTCTCAAACCAAATGACTGTGGATTGAACCTTTCAGGCATCCGGGGTTTATAAATTGTTCTTATTCTATCAGTGTTCATTACAATATTCTGTTTAAATTATCTTGGATAGGACAGGGGCCGCGGAGCATTTTTGAAGGTGAGGAGGGTGGGGGGGGGGGGGGGGGGGGGGGTGATGCCTCTTGCCCGAATAGCAACCATCCTGTTTCTACATTTTGAGTAAGCGAAGCGAACGACCACAGAATTAAAAATTTAGTTAGGCCTACGCACTTTATCATGGTAGAAATGTTATTTCGTTATCAAAATACACTAGATAGATATGTAAATTGTATTATCAGTAAACTCGCTGCGAAATATGAGGATGTTCGGGCATCTTACTGCCCTAGTATGAGGGTGTTTGCTGCCCGAAACCATACCGTTTCTGAATCTTGCTAACGAGCAAAAAAAAAAAGACTCTTTATTGTCTCTGAAATGTGATTTCACCATCAAAATAAACTAGATAATCATAACAGTTGTTATATGAGAATATTCATGCATCTCGCTGCTGACACATGAGCCTTTTCGCTCGGTATCTTGTTTTTAAATTTTACGAGCCAGCAAAGCGTACAGACTTTAGTGCCTCATCTTCATCCTCCCCCCCCCCCCATCAGAGATGAAGATGAGGCACTAAAGTCTGTACGCTTTGCTGGCTCGTAAAATGGTGAAGCAGTGCTATACAAGAATGGGTTTTAACAATGTTAATACAAATAAATTTCATTGTGATTTTTACATCGTATTTCTACCTCATATTTGTAGGTGTCACTGTGGGAGAGGAGTGCCTGGAGTTTTGGGAAAAAGGGAGGCCATGGGGACACTGAACTAAGGGGGAGGGGGAGAATTCCTATGGTCCCAGGGTGCTCATGGTAATGTCACTGGTTCTTGGGGATAATGACTATTATCTCTATGTATCATATCTTTAGGCATCCTGAAATACATCAGTAGGGTCTAAGACAGTGGCGGATTTAGGAGGGCGCACATCCGGCCCGTGCCCCCCTCCCTTTTAGAACCCCCAAACTTTTTTTGTTTTGTTGTTGTTGTTGCTTGTCAGAGATTTATGGAGGGGAAGTAGACCCACATTAACCCCCCCCCCCCCCCCCCCCACGAACTATAACATGCCTAACTCATTTCAACTATTTAATTGGGAATTTTGAAAGATTTTTTTAGCTTTGGAAAGTGAAAATACAAACAAACTTTTGCGCCCTCATTTGCCTTATAAAAGTAGAATCGGCAAATAATTAGCGGACTCTCGTGCCCAAGCCATGCAATCTGCCAAGATGTCCGCGCCCTCAAAGCGCCTACTGGTCATGTAGTTAACGAACATACGTGTGCTCACACCAGGGTACGTCATTCAAATGCACTTTCCCTGTCTTAAATTCAGGTCTGCAAAAGACATTTATCATCATGATAGGGTGCCTTTCATTGTATATCTTGAATTCATGTAGTAGAAAGGTATGTGATTGTTTGTTGTCAATAGGCTTGGGAGCGAGAGTCGAGTAATCGATTCTACTCGACTCACGTTCCGAGAACCGAGAAGTCGACTCCATGTTGTACGGAGTCGAGTACCTGTGCTCGGCAGTTCCGAGAGTCGATTCTGATGTGTGATAATACATAAGAGCCTCGGATTCGGCACCAGAATGAGTGAAATTTTGAACTTCCAATCATACCAGCACCGCTACTCGGCTCCGCAAAATGAAGCCAGCATGCAGCAGTGGAAAATATGAATGCACTTCGTGGTGTATAACCAAGGAGCTTGGTATAACTATGGACCCATTATCAGTGTGTGTTGTGTGTGTAGTGTGTGTATGTCGGACTGCCTGTGTGTCTACAATGCTGTTAGTGGCGCACACCTCGTTGTGATCAGCGAGGATCAACAGGAGATGCACACCTCGTTGTGATCAGCGAGGATCAACAGGAGAGCTTGGAAGAGAGAGAGCGAAAGAGAGATGGCAAGCCGCGAGAGGAATATTCAGAGGGTAGGGACAGAAAATATATACAATTATGTTGTTGCTGGTTACTGCATATTTAAATCCAGCGTAATGATATAAAAATAATTGAAACAAATCAATGAAATTTACTCCAGAATGAAAACTCAGTGTTTGAAGAATTAACAAAAAATAAAATCACGATAAAGGAAGTAAGTCTAAGAAAAAAAAAATTAAATGAAAAGAGAGCTTACATCGTCTTTAAAAAAACATTCGCGGCACAAATATATTAATTGTGAAAGTACTTCAGAATTAAGAAATACATGTCAAGTCTTTTAAGAGAAGGAATAATAATGCTAACAATTTTTTTAAAAGATTACCGTAAGATGGAAGAATGAAGAAAAATGTTGGTCACATATCAAAAGTAATGGTCAACCAGTCAAAAATCATCTCACTGAAAAAATATACAATATGGAAGAAACTGAAGTAAAAACCCCTCCAAAATTTGAGGAAACATATATTATTAACGCCACAGTGACACCACAAAATAACAATTTGAGCTAAGCTACCCATTATCAACTGGAAGAATGAGTTTCGTTCGTTTGGAACCACAGAAAAAACATGGCGCCTACAGGCCATGTGAAAAATGCAAAAAAAAGGAACATGACGTATAGCGCCACCTCCTGGTTATACCATGCACAGTCATCCAGCAGCCAGCTCGCGAAAACTTGAAAAAGACGAACGGTTTTCATCATTGCAGCGCGAATTCAATATGGTTTTCGTCATTACAGTTAAATGAAATTGAAGCTTGGACTATGATTACCCTGGCCATGTATGTAGAATTTTGATAGTTATAAAGTGGAGTTTTTATATGAAAATCGGACATTTTTGAAAGCTGCACTATACACAATAGACTCTACAGCTACAATGCAGTGACATATAGAAGCCATGTACCGGTACGGTGCACGCTACCTGGCCGGGCCTGCCGGAGTCGACTCTGCATGGAATCGAAATCGAGCATCTAGCATGCACTACTACTACTAGTATAGGCAATATATGGTATTGCGTGCGATGCGGCCTCGGAGTCGACTCCCTTTGGAACCGAGACCTTGCGTCGGAATCGGAATCGGTTCTCTCTAAAAGCAGAACCGCCCAAGCCTAGTTGTCAAGATTGCTTTCTTTAACCCCTTGACCACTGGATTTTCTCACTCCCATAGGCTCAACACAGGGCATTGGGTTAAGAGAACACGTATCTGTTGTGCTTCTTGGGGCTTTTAACATCCAAGGCATGCAGTTTGTTGTTATTCCATACTTTCAAACCTTTTTGCATAGACTTGCAAATTTGACGTGGCCCACATATAATCTTTGACAGGCATAAAGCAAATACTTCAGATAATTGATAGATTATGTCTCTGAGGATGCAATGTCATTCGAATAACAAAAAATCTGCATAACAAATTATCTTGTGGAGGAAAATATTAAGATCTTGAATATCTTTGGTCAGATAGGTTTGATCCTCTTGTTATTATGAGTGTAGCAGATAAAAAGAGAGAGATTTTGCTGATCATCATATGACACTTAAAACAATTTTATTCAGTCAAATTAATAATACATGATTTGATTTGAAGTTATAATCTCCATCTAGTAACTTGAGAAAGCAGCAGCATGTATCTCTCTTATGTACACACAGGGGATTCATTTTTATATTCTAAAATGATATAATAGCATATTTTTGTATAATTTGTCATTTCTCCTTGTTTGAAGGTTGTTTTTTTGTAACCAGAATAAACCAAAGTAAAAGGAATAATGTAATTCCAAAGTCGAAAGTCCTTTGCGTGATTCCCAGCCACTGCATTCTCTTCAACACTTTGATATTTATAATCCTATATTATTAGTCTAGAATATCGTGAAATTACAGGAGTAGCCTGGTAATTCTAAAGGCAATCCTTTTTTGATCTAGAGTGCAGTAAGAAACTTCACAAAAATGGATAGTATTGATTGGAACTAGGAGTAAGTTTACTTTTAACTTCTCTTGAGTTTCTCATGTGCAGCAGATGCCGGATCAGACAGTGCAGAGCGTACAATGGGAAACGGTCAAATTTCGCCCATCAGATCAGATTAGCTGTGAAATTTCATGACTTTTGTATTGTGCATGTTGATTTAAAAGGCATCCTGATTAATAATATGGATTCTCTGGGTCTTTTACTACAGAAAATTCTATTCATAAAATCTATATTACAGGGCTCAACACTAAGTGAAAATTTTGGTGGTCTAGTTGGTCCACCAAATTTTTGGTAGACCACACTCAATTTTGGTAGTCCACATTAAATACTATAATTATCGTTTGCGGTATTGTTTTCAATTTCATAACATGCGCTTGACCTTTCACTTTCACATACTGTAAAAGCTGTTATATTCATGAATTTCGTGAGTTTATGTTGGGACGCGAATTTCACAGCTCGCGAAAATATTGCCACCTGATTATGACTGCATTAATTTGCGCTGCGAAAAAGTAATGCCTGAGAAAACCGGACCTCACATCGCTATGACTGAAGCTTAAATTATCACATTAATCTGCTGAATACAGGTGCTAGCACTTAATATGCACATAAATTCTACTACATAAAAGTTGGTTAGACACTTCAAAAGTTGGCTTGAATTTCAATTTTATTCTAGCTCAGAACTAAAATCTCATGCCTTAATTCATTCTCCAGTAAAAGACATTTATATTCTTTCATTTAATATGATTTTTTATTGGATTCCTGGTGCAATAATTCAGATTTGGTGTCAAATTATTGAATTTCTTTGAGTGTTCTTCATTCTCAAACATGTACAGTCACATGATTCATGTTCGCGATCGCGATCGCAAAATTTGCAATCGTGATCACGAACAAAAGTGACGTGACTTATACATGTTTGAGAAGGAAGGATATTCGGAGAAATTCAATATTTTGACACCAAAACCAACTTTTTGAAACAGAAATCTAACAAAAAATCAAATCAAATTTTGTATACAAATGTCTTTTACTAGAGATCAAATTGTGGCATGAGGTTTCAGCTTTGAGCTACAATTAAAGTAAAATCTAAGCCAATTTTTTGAAATGTCTAACCAACTTTTACATGGCAGAGTTTATGTTCAAATCAAATGCAAGAGTTTATGTTCAAATCAAATGCAAGACTTTGTATACCAATGTCCTTGAAAATGGCAATTTAAACAATCACGTCACATGCACATCACTCTCTGTTTATCAACACGCGAACGTTTTGTGAAAATGTGCGTTGCAGTTGAACATCGCGTTTGAGCTCTTTCCTTGTTTTGGGGGGGATCGGTGATTCAAAATTGTTGGTGATCACCATGGGACCACCATTTTCTTGCTTTTTTCAAATTTGGTGGTCCAACACATCATTTTGGTGGACTTTGACCTCCGGACCACTGCTAGTGTTGAGAGAAGAATATTAAAAGAAGAATATTAGATAGGATATTTCATTCACTCATTCAGCCCCAATAAAAAGCAAAAGTAGTTCCATCTCATGTAATTTAGATCGAGTTTTAGACCAAATGTTGGTTTAGATCTAAATTTGGGCCTGTATGCCTGTACTTATTCATAAAGCATGTAATACTTTTGATTCACTCCTACTGACTCTATTTCTCTCGACTTAATCACATTAATTCCTTACAGCCCCCCGAGAGGGGGGGGGGGGGGAGGGGTGGCATGTCTCATTGAGGCCTATACATCATCCACGTACACTATTAAAAATGGATAAAAAGGGTACTTTTTCAGCATTAGGCACGTAACCCAGGTAACGCATTTAGGATATCAAAAACAGCAAAAATCAAGAAAAAGGGTATCAAAATCAATTCAGAGGTGATAAGAAGATCCGCGGAAAGGGGGAAAATATAGTTTGGTAATGTGTTCCAAATTAGATTGAATTTCTTGTACGGTTCCTTTTTGGCTAAACAGGTCTATGATGATGATGTAATCCTCAAATAGGATGTAAAATACCATGCAAGATATAAAATCCCGTTACTGAGGGTATAAAACTCATAGATGTTAGACAGGTTTCCCTGTTTACACTACTGCTCAAAAGTAATTGCTCTTCGGTTAGGGAAACGGGAGGCCCGATCAGTGTGCACCGAAACGAAGCAGCGAGAAGCGGGAAGCGGGTAGCGGGAAGCGTAACGTTTCAATCTAGCGGTGCTTCCCTTTAGCGTGCGTACCGGGAAGCTTCCCGCTACGAGTTTGCTTCAAACATGCATGGTGATATGGTCACCAGCTAAGCCCAGCCAAATCAATATCAGTTGTAACGTCAACTCCGAAGCACGGTTCGTGAGCTTCAGGGTGAAAAATGCTTGGAGGTGGCTGGCGAATTCGACCCAGAAATGACAGAAAAAAGCCCCCGAATAGGCACTTTCGAGAAAAAGTACGGACAGTACATGACATGTACAGCAGCTCTGACCGTGATCACTCGCGATCGCATGGCAGTGAATGCGACCTCCATGCATGCCATTTACACACAGCTTGGTGCGATGTTTCGAAGTCTTCGCTTCGGCCGCATTTCGGGGCGGCCTTTGGCACGATCCGAGCAAATTTGGGCAAATTCTTTCTTTATTCCGCTGATTCTGATTGGTCAAAAATATAAAAATTGACTTCGTATGTATTCCTAATATATCGGAGATTCGATCACCAAAGTTTCCCTTGACACATGTGGGGATTTCATCATTTGCCAGCGTTTTATAATTTCTTCATTGAGATACGCTGATAAATTGTTGTCAGATTTAAAGGAAACTTTGTTAGTAATGAAACTGTATATTCAACTTAATTTTGTGGAAGTTTCCTGTGATTTCGGTAGTGAATAGCTTGACGAAATACCTGTTCGTTGCTAATGTTTTTGAGCTTGCCGAATGATTGTTCCGGGTGTTCCGTGAGCCAAATACTGCGTGCAAAATGCTATATCCGCACTGTCTCTATTGGCGTGTGTAGTCTAGAAATTCAGACCCATCAATGTGTGGGGATCGTATTATTGTTGCCGAAAATGACATTTTAACTTGATTAGTGTGACATATGAATTAATATGATTTCTATATCGCAGTAATTATTACATTAATGGATGTTATAGTAATAGAAAATATTTTATGACTGACAAGTGGGTTTGCTGTCATTTGGTGTAAATATGTATATATATTTTTTATAAAGGTCTGAATAAGTAAACCATACGTATTTTGTGAATGAATTCATTTCATAATACGACAGAAATCTGTAATGAACATTACAATTGAAAATATACGTTACATATTTCAAATATCGAATACAAATATAAACAATAACAATTTCGATGTACACAGTACACACTGTGATCAAGAGTGAAAATTACAATCAATAGAAAAGGCAGTAGTCTATCATATCAATTATTAGCTCATTATGATCATTGGATTTGGAGTGTATTTTTTTTCCTTTTTCTAATCGTATATGTACTGTGGAAATTATTTGTACACAGTATCCATATAAATAAAGCTTTAACAAAATACTCATTAATAATCACTAGTTAATTTATATATGTAATTATGCAAACATCACTCATAATTCTTATCATTTTTATTTAATGAATAAGTTAATCATTTTGACTTACTGAATCGATATGTGACAGCTCAACATTTTTGTTTGGCATTTTCAAATAGGAATAAAACTTCCTCCCCCCCCCCAAAAAAAAAAAAAAAATTATTTTATAGGGGAAAATTTGAAATATTTTTGTTTTTATATAATTGCTTATTTACTAATTGAACAGACTGAACGTGAAATTTTGCATTTGGCATCTCAAGAACATTATGTCGAACAAGAAAGAGCTTTTAAAAATATACTTTCTTTAAATTTAAAAATATACTTTTTTCTTTACTTGTAATGATGCAAAATATACTCATTAATTATACATTTTTAATTATTAAATAAGTCATTCGTTATCTATTATGAAAAATACAATATTAGAAGTGTTCGGTCATAATCAACCATCTGTTTGACAAAATCAATGCATATTATATATCTAAACCATAGCCTAATTGAGGCACAACTGGAGTCCAATTTTTCCCCAAAATGGCCCATCAGCGCTAGGCTCCAGTATTGTAATTGTGCCATTGTCAAACAAAGAAAATAATAAGATTTCTGCATTGGATTTTGTCCGTGAAAAAGCCTGATTTCTTAATTATCACATAAATACTAATAATAAATATCTAGGCTTGTGGTGGTCAGAATTCCAAAATTCAAAATGTTCTGTAAATCGTAAGCATTGGCTCACATCACAAGTGAAGAATTCAGGCCAGCAGGCCATTAGTTAATTTTCACCTGAAGTGCCTACCCAGAAAGTCTGAGAAATCATGTTTTCGAGGGCGAAAATATCCGATAAAGTCGCCTCCCCAAAATGGGGCCGCCCTATCTGATGTAGCTTCATGCTGATAACCAAAAATAAATTGTGCATATCATACCGTAAGCTAAGAAGCACTCTCCAAGCCAATTTGAAGATCAAGAATCGCCGTATTAATCATTGTAATGTAGACGTAATGAGCACCGGTACGTGCGCTGTGCAAATTATAAACACTCTTCAAATTGAGAATAAAAATGTAGCGATAACCTCCGCATGTATACTGAACACTGATCTCTAAGGGAAAATAAAAATCTATTTAAAAAAAAAAAATTTTCACCCCGTAGATCAGTGATACAAAGTCAAGCAGCATTAGGCCCAGTTAGTAGTTGGATCACAGAACTCCTAAAGACGTCTTTAGGAGTTCTGTGAGTTGGATGGGAGACCAGCGTTCGCTGCTGCCATACCTTCGTACATGTACTCCTACGTTGAAAGTGAAGACGCATTAGGCGCAGCGGATAACTATCCCCTACCGGTTGTCAGCGTGTGAGTTTTCGTGGGTTTACGTGCAGTTCCTGCTCCTATTTTTTCTTTTACACCCTTCGGTATTCAATGTCATTATCTTTTACATGGTGTAACTGTATTTTTTCACGGAATTTTGTGCCTCCGTGTTGCGTTTTTTTCGTATTTGGCATGAATTGAGCCAAACCCAATTCTGCTTCATTTGTGTTGTGACAGTGTTCTGTGTGCGATACGTAAGTCGCATACGTCATGTCACTTAAGGTAGATCTAAAAACGAAGCCATTTTATTTGTCGGTCATGGAGAGCATACCGGGAAGCGTTCGGTTATAACGGTGCGCATGGGAAGAAAATCATGATCTTGGGAAAATTCTTTGTTCCCTTAACCGAGTATAGGGATGCGGTAAGGGAAATTTCTCCCTAACCGAGCAATTACTTTTGAGCAGTAGTGTAGGGTACCAAAACTACTCCTACTGCAATCGCCGTTTAGGGTGCTTTTCAGAAAGTGATTTACGCAGATGATGTACATGTATACAGGTCGCGATGAGACATGCCTCCCCGGGCTTAACATTTACAATCCATGTACCCAATACACATTTGTACAGTTAAATTTACACATATTACAGCATTATCATTATGTAATACTATATGACAGTTATACTTGGTAGTTAACATCTGCTAGTACTTACTAAGAAAATTGTATTGAAAAGGCCCCCAAATAAGCAAGATATGTCATGCAAAATCAGAAAAAAGAATCTAACCAAAATCCTGACTAATGACAATATACCTGTACCTAAATTCTCTATTTTTTAATCTCTAGCCCATACATGACTGACCATGCAGCAAATTTTACTTTTCAGAGCAACATGAAAAATTATGTCAAATGAAGAAAAGAAGGACTGTTTTTATACATGAATTTGACATCACTGAGCAACAACACCAGGTAAGCTTTGTGCATTGTAACATTAAAAGTTTATGCAAGTAATGTCAAAAGTGATACTTTTCTAGCCAGAGTCGTTTCGGTTATAAACCGGACCCCGACCTTGACGATCAGAGTCCACATTAATTTTCTACTATCCGACAAACCCATTTCTACATATGGGAGAACAGTATAGATTTAGCACTGACTTTGTAAATACCTAAAACTTGGTTTGTACATGTCAGTAAGGTGGTTATAATTTTGTGTCTTAAAATTTTGTGTTTTGATTATAGTAGGTAAGATATAATGCCATATTTCATTCTCCAATTAAAAATATTTGTATTCTTCATTTAAGGATATCCATTGGATGGATTCCTGTTTCTAAAGGACTGTTTAGCTTTCAAAATACTGAGTTTTTCTAAGTGTTTTTCTACTCAAACATGTTTGGTCATATGTGGTCTTGGTAGTTAACATGTATATCTGAGGGTATAAAACTCAAGAGATGTTAGACGGGTTTCCCTGTTTACATGTAGGGTATCAAAACTACTCCTACTGCAATCCACGATCACATACATTATGATCATGATACCTATAATATACATCCATACATGTTTGAGAAGAAAAACACTCACAGAAATTCATTATTTTGAAAGCAAAACAGATAAACAGGAATCCATCAATAGATAACCTTAAATGAAAGAATACAAATATCTTTTAAAAGTCCCACATGGAGAGATTTATCAGGATATCTGAGCCCTGTTGGTTTTCAGCAATTGGGCTCCGTTTATGAAAGGTTATGACTCAAGGCTAATACTTTTTTATAGAAGATTTGCTACCCTTACTCTATTGATAACGGATGAGAGGGTTTTGATGGAAAGCAGTCCCATTACCACAGAAAACTTTTTTCTTTTTAGTATCAGCATGAAGAGGTAAATAAATAAATCAAGCACTAACTGGTTTGAACTAGGCTCAGGCAATAACTGACTGTGAAGAGACAATCACCGTGACAATAACTCTCTTGAGGTACCACTCAGACCCTGTGGTGGAGGATGGAGAGGAAGGGAGGGGAAGGAGGAAGAGGATGGCATGGGAAGATGGAGGAAGATAGAGGAAGATGGAGGGAGGAGGGAGATGGGAGACAGAGGGAGGGGGAGAAGGAGGAGGGACATGGGGGATTGAGTAATAAGAGGTAGGAGGAAGATGGAGGATGGAGATAAAGAGGTGGAAAGAGGGATATAGGGGAGAAGGAAGGGGGAGGAGGAAGATACAGGGAGGATGGAAATGGAGAAAGAGGAGGGAGAAGGGGACAAAGGAAGAAGAGGATGGTAGAGAAAGAGAGAGGGGAGGAGGAAGGATTGAGACAGCAAGAGGGAGATTAGGAAGAAGGGGAAAGAGATGGAGGAGGGAGGGGAGAAAGGAGATAGAGAAATTAGGAGAAATGAGAAACACAAGGAGAGGGTGGCAGAGCAAAGGGAAGGAGGGAGGGAGATGGCGAGGAGGAAACAGGACCAGAATTAAACATCACAGATCACAGACACATCTTGTGTAACTCTGACAATTTCTTCTTAGCTGAAAGAAAATATATTCGACTTTGCTATCAAACATTATTGCATGCCTTCTTCATTTTGAGTGGTCCAATCGCAGCCTTACAAATATAAGCGCTGCATCTCATTACTGGCCAGCGTAGTTAAGATACATATATAGTATCAGTACCAACACGGATTATCCAAATAACCTCCAGGTAATCTTCAACTTGTATATGAACAGCACAATTATCACCATACTCCTACTTCTTCTGCTTCTTGCATTCAGTGATTAAAGGGCAATCCAAATTGGTAATAAGATGATTTGTGTAAAAGCAGAAAAGTAAGAAAAACAGGATGGTGAAAGCTTGAAAGAAATCGAACAAGGAATAAGAAAGATATGGATGTTTGAAAAATGAGATCACTAAATCTATGTGAACCTCAAATTGGCAAATTTGGTGAGGCAATTGTGACATACTGGCAGTGAACTCTTCCATTTGCCGTACACAGAAATATTAATTTGCGGTTTTCTCTGAAGCATCTTTTCCCTCGATCAGTACTCAAAATATATTGGAGATAGCATATTGTTATAGGTCCTCATAAAAGAAAAAGATCCTACTGAGCAATACTTTTTGGAAAAAAAAGACATTTGAGTCATTTTGTATGTTGTAGCAAATGGGGGAGTTGTTACTACATCACAGTGACATTACTGATTCAGACAATTTTAAATTCCAATATATGTATAGAGATTACAACTTTCTTATTGCTTGTCCAATTTCGTTAAAAGTTACACCAATCTGCTTCTCTGATTTTCTTCTTTCTGTCAGAAAAATTTGCTATTAAGGTTGGATTTCCCTTAAACAGGGTTCACACAAGATTACTGATAAAAACTGTCATTAAGAACATCAAACACATACACAATGTATATGTACCTGTGTACATGAATATACATACTCTCTTTAATCTTTTGTACCACTGTTTAAAAATATGGTTCTGATTTGTATATACCATAATTACAAATTCTCTTCAACTGGCGTCATTTCATAAACAATAAGGTTTTTTGGGGGTTTTTTTTTTAGATGACATGGTCATATGTCATGAACTCGCCCCCCAGAAAGGGTAGTTTTGCTACACGTTTGGGTTTCAAACTGAAGATTTTTGTTTGAGCCATAAAAGCTATCATAACAAATTTGGTATCATTATGAAGCTGTATCAATATGCCATTTGCTGTAAAGTTTAATTGGTGTAGGTTATCTGGGGTGGTTATTGTGAGCGAAATTTTATCTCTAAAATTTGTTATTTGATCTTTTTCTTTTTTTTATTGATATTCTGAGACCACTTTTTATCTCGGATTTTATCTATTTTATCTGAGTCTCATACCTCCCTATACAGTTGCATGCATGATATGCACAGCTTTAAATGCTTACGCCCATCCTATTTTGTGGGAAAAATAAAATAAAACTTATAATAGGGTAGGGGCTATTTTATCTCTAGGCGCATGGTGAGTGCAATATTTTGGGACAAATACATGCTAGTCATATAATCAAAACAAACAAAAAGATACTAAGTAATGGCTATATTTCTAAAGCAACATTCTCATATGATTACTGAACACTATTTCATGAGTCTTGCCAACTGATATCCCAATTGCATTGATGCTTGTGATGGTGTTCTATACCTTTGAAAGTAGGTCAGTCATTTTCAAGGAAATCCTAGCAAAGGCGTGTTTGCGCTTTGAGGCCGCGTAGTAAAAAAATTTTAAATAGCACATTTGCGCTCTCTTGCCCCAAAGACTGACAGAGAGCAATTCCAATGGCTGAGCATGATGAAAGTGAAATATAACATTATACTATTAATACATGGTTGGGAGTGCGTTAGTGCGATCCGGCAACACAAAGGTTTTTATCGTGGTGTACTAACGCACGAGGCGTAGCCGAATGTGTTAGACACCACGATAAAAACCTGCGTGTTGCCGGATTGCACTAACGCACAAACTCACAACCATATATTAATAGTTTTATAAAACGGGACTACAATCTACAATCTACAATCTTAGCATGTAAAAACATATAGCCAAATCGAGTCGTACTGTCTGCGCTACATGTTTACATGTTTACAGATCCGGTTTGATCCGGATTAGCCGTGCGTTAGTCCCCTCGCCGTGCGTTAGTCCTTTTTTTTTGCACGGTCACGTGGTGTTATTTGACCAATCAGGATGGCTACATTCTTGAAGCCATTTTATAATTCTTATTGGTTATTGCATTATAAATGAGCATGTCTTTAGATAAGATAAAATCTTGCTACAATTGTTCTCAGAATACTGACTTAAGAAGATTTTAAGGGTATTTTATCTCACTGACTTTATAAAATCTCAGATAAAATGAATCTCAGAATACACCCCCAGCATTTTAAAGTTGGAAGGCCAGGGGCGGTGGCAGAAGTAATGCCCCATATACAAAGTGAATGGGAAAATTCAATTTTTTATGCATAATACTATACAGAAATGTTAATATTTTTGTCTAAACTTGGCATATGACTAAATACATTGTATTTGGTACCACAATTAAAGCCAACATACTCACCTTCACTGTTTTATGACTGAAAAGTAAGTTTGGCTTAGCAATATCAGTGTCTAAAACTGAATTACTAGGAAATTCAGGTCAAAATTGACACTGCCTGTACAAAGTCAATATTTTGAAAATTTGTGAGTAATTTGGGGAAAATGTGAGTACTTTGGTCAAAACTTGGCATATGGCTACATGTGTGATGCCTGATTAAAGCTTTTACACTCAGCTTTACTGTCATATGATTGAAAAGTAAGTATGGCTATACAATGGTACAATATGTAATGCTTAATATACAGTGACTCATAAAAACGTTTGAAGTTTTAGACTAAAATTTGGGCAATTTTTTAGTTATTCCATGATCATAAATCCTAGACAATTATACATTGTTGTAAAGATCTGAATGTGTTCTGCAAGAAAACAACATCAGTATTGCTATAAGGGGGCCACAGAGAAAGTTTTGATGAAAATAATGAGATAACAAAAAATATCAAGGTTTCCACATTCAAGTCTATGTAACTCTTTTGTTTAACACCTTGTACTATTTTTGAGAGCATATTCAAAATTCTTGTGTAATTACCTTTCAGAAAATATATACTTTTGCTATCATAGGATGTATACTTAAGATATAGGTTTTCAAAGTTAGAAGTGCGCTACGGAAGGTAGAATCACAATGTAACGCAAAAGGGGGTGACCTCATGACATATGACCATATAGATTTGCAAATGGAGATTTACTATAAAACTGATCAAGAAGCATCAGTAATATACTTACTACTTTTCCTGGCCTTGCCCACGTACTGACAAAGCCCTCTTGACACGCTGTCACAAGACAGTCTTCTCTGAAGAGCAATGACGTGAGTCTCTCATGAGCAACTTTCTTGGCTACAACAGGTTCTAATGTAAGTACCTCATCTAATCTTGGACATAGCTGAGTCCCAATGGCTCTGGACGCTTCCTCAAAGATCCTCAGGTGCATCTTATTCAAATGTGAATGCACACTGCTCTTACTTGACACACTGTCCTTCTTGTTCTTCTCCTTGTGCTTGTCTGACAGCGAGAGGGTAGAGAACTTGGAGTGGGTTCCATCAGGGTGGTTGGAGCTGGCATTGCTGCTGCTCTTGTGTGAGATGTTATTGCAATGAGATGCAGATAGCTGCGTGTTGGTGCGAGTTCTTGCAGGAGGTTGGAACTGTTGGATCATGTCTTCTGTCAGTTCCCATAGGCACAACTGAGTGTCCTGGCCGATTGAACCAAACCTATATAGGTGCGGGGGAGGGAGGTCACTTGTACTACGTATTGAGTTCCTAGAGTAATTGCTAAATGAACGTTCCCTGTTATTACTCATGTCATGATTAAGAGTACCAAAGTCATCGTCACTACCAAAGTCTGTGCCATCTATGTTCATCATCCCCGTTGTATAGTGATCAAAGGTCACCACACTGACCCATGAACTATGACCTCTCCCCCTCGCTATGACCCTCTGTTCAAAGAATGACCACACTGTGACAAGGTCGTCCTCCCCACCGACCACAATGTACTTTCCATCAGGGCTCCAACACACACATATCAAACCACCAAAGTAGCTCTTCATCATGCCATGGAGTTCCATCGTGTCATAGTTGAACACTCTGAGGAAGCCATCCTGTGAAACCAATGCTAGATAATTGGCGTCTGGAGAAAAGGCAAACTCGTTCGCCGAGCCCTCGCCGACCGCCCACCTATAGACAGGGTTCCTTGGTGTTTTGCTCTTGCATGTGAAGACAGCGTAGCCCTCGCCCTGCTTGACAAGCTGGTAGTGAGGGGGGGTGTTCACTGGTACAAGAGTCTCATTGTATACATACATAAAACCACTTTGGTGGGATGCAATGAACATGTGCTCTGTTCCAGGAACCCACTTCAGGCACATTACTTTGCTCTTGTCTATCATTCTCTGTAAAAAACAAGAACAAAATAAAAAAAGAAACAGAAAACAGTGAAATTTGCTCATTTTAAATCTGTACTCAAAACTCACCTTTTCTGCCTTTCTTAAGTATCATAAATTGTATTTAATTGTTGAATTGTAGTATGTAACATGTATTTGTATTTTGGGGGGGTATAATATCAGTATTATAGTAATATATATTATGTTTTACTTTTGTATATACAGCGCATAGAGAAGTGAATGCTTATTATGCGCTTTAGAAATATTGTATTATTATTATTATTATTATTAAATGCTAAAGGTCCAATTAAACATTCTTTAAAAAAAAAAATTTGCAATCATAATACATCACTTTGTTTAATTTTGAACAAATTGATAACATCTATCCAATTTGACATTTTCCCCCTTTTTACATTCTTTGTAAGTTTGGAACATACACAAAGTAAAAACTTGCTGAAATGTCAGAAACCAAAGGATGACTATGTTACCAATTTCGCTGTACTGATTTTGGGATAATTTTTTCCCCTCTCTAGGTTTTTCTATTGTAACCATTATTTGTAGCAAATCACTGAGATTTGTAATAATGATAATGGCAACTTCAACTTGCATGGCTCAGCTAGTTTGCTAATATCAAATTAATCAGTTCTCAGGAGTTTCTTAAAGGTACCTACATGTATAAGTAGAGCCAATTTCGAACATAAAGAAAGATTATTCCATTTTGTGGTTTCAAATAATGCAAACTCAACTGAATGAAACCAACAAAGGCTCATTCACACATGAGGTAGTAAATAATCCCAAAAAAAATTGCTGCAGCAAATTTTGTATGGTAAGCATAATACGCTTCACATTTTTAATCCAGGCATGTGAGTGAGGTAAGAAAAAAAAAGAGGAAAATAAATTAGTGACATTGCGAGGGAGCGGAGCGGGGGAGGGTGTGGGAGGGGGGTCACCCCCCTCCCACGGTAGGGAGCTTTGCAGTTTTTGAACTTGAAATTGTGCAATCTGGTGCATACCAAGAGAGGAAATTCAGGCTTAGGATTAACTGTATCTGGGTAGGTGTGTTATGATTTGATAGATAATTAATTATAATAATTATATTTTTCTTGAAAAACACAAATAATTGACACACTAATAAATTTGCACGCTAACACAAATACACACACATATTATTGTATAAGTATCAAACATTCACACTCACAGTTCAAAATTACTTCAGTTTTTAATATGGTACTCACAGACTATATGCTTTTCCTACTTTTCTTGTTTACTAATACTAATCCCTTTAACGAGAGGGTCTTTCTTGTCAATTGATGCCTTATCATCACGCGAGCCTCGCTCCACATAATTTTGATCCTTGGAAGTAGAAGCCATGATTTAATTTCCTCTTGTGAAGTTCACATCAGTAAATAAAAAATTCAAAACAAGTACCAAGATGGTGCATAACTGTGTTGGAAACGCGGAAGAAATTTATCCAAACGAACTCGAAGTCCCGCTCGAAGTACCACTCGAAGACACAGCTACCAGCTGAAGCAACTTGACCAACACCGCGCGATACATGCGAGACCGGCTATCGCCCCCAGAGCTTCCCCGTGCCACTCGATTGCTAGCCAGGCGCGGCTGCTTAGCAGTGCACTGCTAGGCCGCCACGCACTGCAGCGTGAAACCATGCAGAATACCGGATTGGATAGTCTCTATTACCAGGCGTTTTTAGACATGAATAATAATTGCTCGCGTAATGAGCAGCTCCAAATACGTTTATATTTTGACAAAAAGCATGGTACGAGACTAGACTGTGTTTTTCATTACCCAGAGAGTAAAAAACGCGGAAAGTGAAAAAAAAACGTGAGAAAATGATTTTAAAAAAGCGGAAATTCGCGTAAACGCGGAAATTTCACATGCCTGTTAATCTAATTAACTGTAAATCAGGCTGCGTAGGGGCCAATTTAGATAATTGCATCTTGCCATTTATTTTCAAGTAAATTTTGTGGTTTACTGTATAATGTCTAAACAGGGCTTGAATGACAAAAAAAAGCACATGGCAGGACTTGCCTCCTCATTGTAGATCTTGCTGATATCTTTTCTGATGGGGTCAATGAGCTGGACCTGGCCAGCTGAGAAGCCTACTATGACAGACACACCCTTGGCATTGGCAGTAAGCTGGTTGAAGTCATGACACGTTGGTAGTGTTCCACCCTTGTATGTTCTCTTGTCTAAAGGCTTGGTCAGATCAGCTGCCTGGATTCAAAACATGATTGAAGGATATTCAAGAAAATATGTGTGATAATCTTTATTGTAATAATTTGAGGAGGGAGGTATACAACTAATGGAAAACTGTCATTTATAATCAAATCAAATTAAAATAAAAAATTCGGTTGAATTATGAATTATAATTATCAGACACATACATCCAGAGTTCTACATAAATTAACTAAAAAATTGATAAACTGGTATGATGGAAGAACAGTCAACCAATATTGATAGTTTTCCACTCAAAATATTTGGAAGACTTCTATCAAACTTACTTGTCATTATTTGCTTCCAAATTCTAACATTGTTTTTTAAATTGTAATAAATTATCATAAAAGAAATACTAATAGAAATTGTGAAGATTTGAACAAAGAGAAAGCTGCCAAATACATGACGACAGGTCTCGCTACTTCACCAAGGCTTGACATGATTTACCAGGCTAGTAAGGCAGGAGGCGAGGGGTAGTACCTTCATATGGGAGAGGAAAGTAGGACTTGTAGTTCAGAGCAAGCAAATTATATTAATAGATCTTTCCTTGCCATTTTGAAGGTCATTTGGTGACTGAAAACAGACTAAGCTTCAGAGTCGCACTACGCAATCCATTGCTTCACGGTTATTTCTGGGAACGATGATATACAGTTGTCCTCAAAATTATTCATAACCCTTGGAAAATTGAAAAATTTTGCATTTTTCGCAAAAATGAAATTGGAACTGGATTTACTTGCACTTCACTTGAATACATTTAGTTATCATCTACAAATGAATGTTGTTTCTGGTTTCAACTCATTTGCAGAATAGAAAAAGTGAGTTATCCAAATTTGGTGATGTTCAAAATTATTCATACCCTTGGTAATTCATTGCCTTTGTTGATCAATGTGAATCAAATAATTTGTGATTAAAGCTTGTAACCCTTCAGTACAATGTCACAATGCTTCTGGAGTTCTCTACTGAGATAGCAGGCCAATACCTGGTATCCAATCGCTTAATTTCCTGGAGAATGTTGTCCAGAGATGCCTTCACCTGGTCTTCAGGGCATTCCTTGGATTTAAAGAAGATTTAATGTATACAACAGGTGTAGTTATTGACTTGGTGGTTACAGGACTATGATATTAATATTTTCAGTTTTTCATTTACCTTAATGAAAATTTAGCGCTTATGATGAAGTAAAACACTCTTCCTGAAGAGACCTTCTCTAGAGCCCTTCCCTGTTGCACAGTCTGAGAGGGTTTCCCCCTCATTCTTTAGTTCCATTCTCAATCAGAGTGCTCAGGAAGGCCAGGTTAGTGAAGTCACTTCATGACCTGATGCCAAGTCACCACTGATTACAGTTTGTATCCTTTGAGTATCTTACACATCCCAAATTGACTTTTAAGGTGCCAATTTTCATATTTTTGATACTATCCTTGGTATGGTGGGTACAAGCCTAGTTATCACTGAGAACTAAATTTATACCATATTCCCTCAATGGAACCAGCTGCAGAGCACAAAATGCTACCACTTAGAAGACACACAGGAAAATAAAGACAGTATTTAAGCTTCACCAGAGTTCCCACTTGTGAAGGACCTTATGCAGGGTATCTAGACCCAAGTGTGTCAGTTTGTGTAACTGAACAAAGTGATTAAAATGGCACCAACTAACATTTAGACCTCTACCATGGCCTTCCTAAACATTCCTATTGAGAATGGAGCAAAAGTATGAGGGCAAACTCCCTCTCAGACAGTGCAACAGGGAAGGGCAACAGGGAAAGTCTCTCCAGGAAGAGTGTTTTTCTTCATCTTCAGAGTAAAATTTTCATCAAAATAAGCAAAAAACTGAATGAAAATAGCAGTATCATAGTCCCGTAACCACTAAGTCAATAACTAAACCCGTTGTATACATTAAATCTCCTTTAAATCCAAGGAATGCCCTGAAGACCAGGTGAAAGAATCTCTGGACAGCATCCCCAGGAAATTAAGCCACTGGGTACCAGGTATTGGCCTGCTATCTCAGTAGAGACCTCCAGAAACATTGGTACAGTGTACTGCAATGTTTCAAGCTTTAATCACAAACAAGTGAATGAGTAAATTACGCAATGCGTAATAAATGTCCCCGCCGGAAGTGCAGATCTGTGGAAATTAACTAGCCTGAACCTTAAAACTTCAGTGAAAAACTTTAGTGAATAAAATAATAATGTTACTGCATGCAAAAGAAGAGAATACCAACAATGCATGTATACAACTGAAATATAAAACATGAAAACATTATGAACCTTCAGCCATTTTGAATAAATTTGCATAAATTTGCATGAATAATGAATTTCAAAATTCTGTGTAGAAGTTTGGAAGCCCCCACCCAGCCGTATCAGATAAAACAATCGGAATAAAAATCCAATGTGAAATAGAGGAGAAGTAGCATTTTTCGTCAATTTTGAATAAATTTGCATAAATTTGCATAATTAATGAATTTCAAAATTCTGTGTACAAGTTTGGAAGCCCCCACCCAGCCCTATCAGATAAAACAATCGGAATCAAAATCCGATGTGAAATAGAGGAGAAGTAGCATTTTTCGTCAATTTTGAATAAATTTGCATAAATTTGCATAATTAATGAATTTCAAAATTCTGTGTACAAGTTTGGAAGCCCCCACCCAGCCCTATCAGATAAAACAATCGGAATCAAAATCCGATGTGAAATAGAGAAGTAGCATTTTTCGTCAATTTTGAATAAATTTGCATAAATTTGCATAATTATTGAATTTCAAAATTCTGTGTAGAAGTTTGGAAGCCCCCACCCAGCCCTATCAGATAAAACAATCGGAATCAAGAAATGACGGAGAAGTAGCATTTTCTAACATTTGAGCACACACGGACAGACGGACGGACACACACACACACACACACACACACACACACACACACACACACACACACACGCACACACGTACGGAGCCCGTTTCATAGTCCCCTCGCGAACTTCGTTCGGCGGGGACAATTATTTGATTCATAATGATCAGCAAAGTCAATGAATCACCAAGGGTATGAATAATTTTGAACATTACCAAATTCGGATAACTCACTTTTTCTATTGTTATGCAAATGAGGTGATACCAGAGACAGCATTTAATTGTATATGATAACTAAATGTATTCAAGTGATGTGCAAGTAAATTCAATTCTCCTTTCATTTTTGCGAAAAATGAAAAAAAATCTGCAATTTTCCAAAAGTCTGGGAGCCTGTCCCGAATTAGTCAACCCATTTTACATACGAGATTTGACCCCTTAAAGTTACTTAGACTATCCATGTCATTCACAAAAAGCTTGTCAGCTCGAACGAAGCTGCCGGGTTTGGCCCCCAGAGCCCCCAAAAGGGGCCCCAAAGTCAGGTCGATTTCAACCCATCTAACATATGCGCCAAACTTTGTCAGAATTAAGGTGTATGACTATATATTACCAAAACACCACAACTGACAAAATTTTCTGTCGGGATGGGTTGTCAGACCGCCCCTAAAAATTGGGGCAAATTTTGCCCCTTAAAGCCCATGGACCAAATTTTGTCAGAAGGAAGAGTTATGGGTGTACATTACAAAAATATATAAAAAAACTTACATAAATTTCTAACGGGAAAGGGGTGTAACACGGCCCTGAAAAAAACACCAAAGTGCCCCTAAACCCAGCTTTGGTGCCCAAAATGCTCTGGATGTAGAAAAAAAAAACAAAACATTTTTAGCCTTTACAACCTTAACAACTCCAAAGTGTTTCATTTAATTCATGTCAAATTTACTGAGTACAATCTTGAGTATTGTAACTTTCTTTTGGTGAAATTTGGTGTCAAATGATCATTTCAATAATAATTTATTAAATTGTGAAAATTGTATTGCTTTCCCAACAGTAGTCAAATTATATTGTCAGGATTATGTAAACACACCCATTGTCCATCTGCATCTGTTTGACAAGACATAATAGAGGAGCTTGTTTAAGTATCTGGGCTATGTGGCTGCCATGCTGAAATCTACCATTCATGTGTTAATTACACAAATACCTTGCAAGCTCTCTATTATGCCTTGCCAAACAGGCACAGATGGACAATGTGTATGTGTTTACATCATCCTGACAACATCATTTGACTACTTTTGAGAAAGCAGTACAATTTTCACAATTTAATAAATTATTATTGAAATGATCATTTGACACCAAATTGCACCCCAAGAAAGTTACAATACTCAAGATTGTACTATGTAACTTTAGCTGAATTGAAGGAGACACTTTGGAGTTATTAAGGTTGTAATGCCAAAAAATGTTTTTTCTTTACATCCAGAGCATTTGGGGCAGCAAAGCTTGGTTTAAGGGCACTTTGGTGTTTTTTTCAGGGGCATGTTACACTCCCTTCCCAATGGAAATTTTTGTTAAGTTTTTTTATTTTTGTAATGTACACCCATAACTCTTCCTTCTGACAAAATTTGGTCCATGAGCCTTAAGGGGAAAAAGTTGCCCCAATTTTTAGGGGCGGTCTGACAACCCATCCCGACGGAAAATTTTGTCAGTTTTGATGTTTTGTAATAATGTATAGTCATACACCTTCCTTCTGGCAAAGTTTGGCGCATATGTTAGATGGGTTGAAATTGACCCGACTTTGGGGCCCCTTTTGGGGGCTCTGGGGGCCAAACCCGGCAGCTTCGTTCGAGCTGACAAGCTTTTTGTGAATGACATGGATGGTCTTAGCAACTTTAAGGGGTCAAATCTCATATGTAAAATGGGTGGACTATTTCAGGACAGGCTCCTGGCCTGCAAGGGGTATGAATAATTTTGAGGACAACTGTACATGTTATGCATGTATGTATTTATTCATTGAACTTCACTGACATATCTATCAATATTTTGTTCTAATATAACATCAATAATCAGAAGAATAATAATAATAAGAGTAACACAGTCATGACAAAAACAGAATATATCATGAGTATAGCATTCAAAACAAAAACAAAAACAAAAACAAAATACTCATAATTGATCAACTAGACATGCTCTTTCATGAAATATGAATTATCAGATTATGAACAAGTAGTGTAAGGTGATGAGAAAAAGAGCCATTAAAAGAATTATATACATATACTTATACACTGTATATACATGTAGATATGCCTAATAATAAACTAGAACATCACTGAAGGTGATTAATACCCCTGCCCCAATGTGTGTAACAAATTTCCTGAGCATTACTCGAAAAATGAGGAAGTGGTTTGATGCGCAAGATTTCAACTTGATTTACTGCCATAATATGCTGTTACCATGGCAACACAGGTTCTTACACATTCAAAAAACATGTCTTGCACATCTCCATCCCGAGACAAATGTGTTTGCCAAATTTCATGAGCATTGCTCGAAAAGTGAGGAAGTAGTTCGATGCGCAAGATTTCAACCTGATTTATTGCCATAATGTTGTTACCATGGCAACGGAGTTTCTGACACATTCCAAAAATATGTCTTGCACATCTCCATCCTAAGACCAAGTAGTTCGATGCGCAAGATTTGCAATGGACCGACCACCCGACCACACGCTGATTCCTATATACCCCCTTCAAACTTCGTTTGGCGGGGGTATAACAATTTAAAGGGTACCTGAGGCCTGAAAAAATAATTTGTGTATAGTTAGCTTACACAAAATCAACCCCAGAAAACTTATCACAACATTCAACGGTGACAGGATACAGGAGATATTGATTTTTGAAAATAAAATACCCCCAAAAATTAATATAAATAAGACCTGAGCAAAGACTAGTCGATCGATCACGATAGCTCACCTAACAATATATCGATTCAGGAACGTCTTCACTTTCAATAAATTTTCGATCTGACAAATGAATTTTGCAACTTTGTTTTAATTTATTTGTTGTTTCATTTGGTCTGTAGATTCTTTGTAATTTATGCGCCAAACCAATTTTCTGTTCGATTTAAACGTTTTGCGTTGAATACTTGATTCATCTGTTGTTTTGTTTGAGTTGTAGATTCTCCATAAATTACGCGGCAACTGAATTTTCAGTTCGATAAAAACAGTTTGCTTTGTATACTTCATCCATTTGATGTTTTATTTGGGTTGTATATTATCCATTGGTTACGCGCCAAATCAACTTCCAATTCGATAACAAAAAAAAACCCCAAAAACCAACAAAAAAAACATTTTGCGTTGTATACTTCATTCATTTGATGTTTTATTTGGGTTGTATATTATCCCTAAGCTAACCGCCAAATCAATTTTCGATTCGATAAATGTATTTTGCGTCTTATTTCTAATTTATTTGTTGTTTCATTTGGTCTGTACTCGTCTGTAGATTCTTTGTAATTTATGCGCCAAACCAATGTCATATTCGACATAAACGTTTTATGTTGAATACTCGATTCGTTTGTGGTTTTATTTGGGTTGTAGATTCTGTATGAATTACGCACCAACTTATATTTTTCATTTCGATAAAAACATTTTGCGTTGTAGGCCTATACTTCATTTATTTCATATTTCATTTGGGTTGTTTATTATCCCTCAGTTAAGCGCCAAATCAATTTTCAATTCGATATATGTATTTTGTGTCTTATTTCTAATTTATTTGTTGTTTCTTTTGGTCGGTAGATTCTTTGTAATTTATGCGCCAAACCAATTTTCTATTCGATTTAAAAATTGTGCGTTGTATATCCATTTCATGTTTTATTTGGGTTTATATTATCCATTAGTTACACGCCAAATCAATCTCCAATCGATAAAAAGAAAACATTTTGCGATGTATACTTCATTTATTTCATATTTTATTTGGGTTGTATATTATTCCTAAGTTAAGCGCCAAATCAATTTTCGATTCGATAAATATATTTTGCGTCCTAGTCCTAATTTATTTGTTGTTTCGCTTGGTCTGTAAATTCTTTGTAATTTATGCGCCGAACCAATTTTATATTTGATATAAAAAATGTGCGTTGTATACTTCATCCATTTCATCTTTTATTTGGGTTGTAAATTCTTCATAATTACGCGCCAACTTATAATTTTCATTTCGATAAAAACATTTTGCGTCGTATACTTCATTCATTTTGTTTTAGTTGAGTTGTATCCCTAAGTTAAGCGCCAAATCAATTTTCGATTTAATATATGTATTTTGCGTCTTAGTTTTAATTTATTTGTTGTTTCATTTGGTCTGTAGATTCTTTGTAATTTATGCGCCAAACCAATTTTCTATTAGATATAAACATTTTGCGTTGTATACTTCATCCATTTGATGATTTATTAGGATATCCATTAGTTACGTGCCAAACAATTTCCAATCGATAAAAAAAACATTTTGCGTTGTACTTCATTCATTTCATATTTTATTTGGGTTGTATATTATCCTAAGTTAAGCGCCAAATCAATTTTCGATTCGATAAATGTATTTTGCGTCTTAGTTCTAATTTGTTTCATTTGGTCTGTAGATTCCTTGTAATTTATGCGCCGAACCAATTTTCTATTCGATATTAACATTTTGCGTTGTATACTTCATTCATTTGTTGTTTAATTTGGGGTATAGAATTCCTGTAAGTTACGCCCCAAATCAATTTTTGATTCTTTAAAAACATTCTCCGTTGTATGACTTCATTCATTTGTTTTTTTATTTGGGTTGTAGATTATCCATAAGTTACGCGCCAAATCAATTTGCAACTGGATAAAAACATTTTGCGTTGTATCCTTTATTCATTTGTTGTTTCATTAGGGTTGAATATAGTTCCGCCCAAATCAATTTTCGAGTGTTTGTCAGCCCCGGTGCTGTATATAGCAGACGACAAAGCGATAATGCGATCGCGATAATTCAACTACCGCGTCTTGGCGGTCGCCGAACGTGCACGCATTAAAAAAATGCACACGCATAGAAAACTGCTCGCGCGGAACTCAACTCCAGTTGAGTTCCGCGCGTTGTTCGTTCACGCTGTCCTTTATTCTCTTCAAACTCCTTAACCGCTAACCTGTAGAATGCCGGGTAAAGTTATTTAGGGTTAATTTTATACATTCTAACTGTATACAAATTATTTTTTTTGGCCTCAGAGACCCTTTAAAGGTTACCATGTTGATCAATAGTATATCGCAAAAAATTGGCAAATTCTTTTATTAGATCGTCTTCTTTGAGTGAATTATAAATATGAATCTCTCCAAACTGTTTATGTTTTCAAAGTTATCATTGAGTGCTTTAAGATTATCAAAAAATAGTTCTCTTATTCTAAATTTATCACATTGTATGACATAATGGTATTTGTCTCCTACTGTTACATGTATAACCACATTCGCAATTTTACAGCTTTTGACAATCAAACAGCCATAAATGCAATATTGTACAGACTGAAGCCGTAGTTTATTTTGTCAGGCCTAATTTACACAGAGGTTACGTAAAACTAGAATATCACTGAAGGTGATTAATACCCCCGCCCAATGTGTGTGCCAAATTTCCTGAGCATTGCTTGAAAAATTAAGAAGTGGTTTGATGTGCAATATTTTCCTGTATTATTGCCATATGTCGTTACCATGATAACGCAGTTTGCCACATGTTGAAACAATATGTCTTGCACATCTTTACAAGACCAATATGTGTGCCAAATTTCATGAGCATTACTCAAAAAATGAGGAAGTAAATCGATGCGCAAGATTTCAACCTGATTTATTGCCATAATATGCCGTTACCATGGCAACACAGTTCCGACACATTCAAAAAACATGTCTTGCACATCTCCATCCCAAGACAAATGTGTTTGCCACATTTCATGAGCATTGCTCGAAAAATGAGGAAGTAGTTCGATGCGCAAGATTTCAATCTGATTTATTGCCATAATATGCCGTTACCATGGCAACACAGGTTCCGACACATTCAAAAAAATATGTCTTGCACATCTCCATCTCAAGACCTATGTGTATGCCAAATTTCATGAGCATTACTCAAAAAATGAGGAAGTAGTTCATACCGGCAAGATATGCAACGGACCGACCGCCCGCCCGACCACACGCTGATTCCTATATAGTACATGTATACATGTATACCTCCTTCAAACTTCGTTTGGCGAGGGTAAAGATCAAAGCTTGTGATCTGACACTAAAACAATTCATGCTGAAGTATCTTGGTTATTTTGATTTCTGTTTTTACCAAAATTCTATGTAGATCTAGTACTACTAGTGGTCTAGTGGATACGTCACCGGACTGTTGATCTCATGGTTCACGGCTCGAGTCCCGCCACGGCACTAATGTCCTTTGGCAAGACATTAATCTACATTTGCCACTCTCCACCCAGGTGTAAATGGGTACCTGGTAGGAATTTATTCCTTGAATGCTTTCAGCGCCTTAGGGCAGCTGGGCTAAAGCCAGGGTAATAGTAGTACTTTGTAGGCGCCTTGAGCATCCCCTGGGATGGATACGTGGCCAATATAAATGTAGCCAGCGTTGTCACTACGGTGGTCGGCGCCGGTCGGAACCTTCCACCACACGAAATTTCCGACCGGCACTCAATGCAATATCACACCCGCCTGCCCGGCACTAATTTCCCCACTGACAAAGAAAAAAAATACGATTTTGACCTACGAACATGCAATTGTGGTTTAAGCCAGTAATCTGACAGCACTCCAGCAGGTATATGTACGAAGTAAACCAAATACTAGTACAGTAGTTACAATGCTTATATGCTGCAGCTACAATACAGTGTGTACTGTGTAGATACAGTTGTACATGATATTTTTACTGTTTGACTATATCTTATAAGCCCTGAAAACCGACTAGTCCCCCTGAACCCCCGTGGCAAGGTGTCGGGTGATAAAATTTCCACCACTAAAAAGTCCCTGGTGACAACCCTGAATGTAGCTATTATTATTATTATTATTACTACAGCATTTTGAACATATGTAAAGAAAAATGAAAAGAAAATGTAAAGAAAAATGTAAAATTTAAAATGTAAAGAACAATGTTAAGAAAATGTGCTGAAATTTCAGATTTGCACCAATGAAACTCTCTAGTAGTATCCTAAAAACAAATTGTGGAATAACTTTCAATCAATGAAAAACGGATGTGTACATTTGAAAAGTTTGCTCTTACCTGCAAAATCTGCATTTCTGCAATGTTTCCAAAAATGGAAATTTAAAAAAAGTCAGTCTTGATTGTGATAGCAAGACTCAGGCCTGTGAATGGGGTTTCACAAAAAAGCGGAAAAAAGCTGAAAGTTTCTGCCGCCATGATTCTACCTATTATCATACAATATGACAAGCCTGCAAATTCTATTGCCTCAACACACACAAATCACATCATTCTACACACAGACATTGTCACTCACCACAAGAAAGTCCCATAGTCACCTCCAAAAATCCATCTAAAAAGCCTAATTCCCCCGTTAAAAATGCGGAATCGGCGCCATATTTCCAAAGCACGCGGGGCTTAAGTCCAATGCGTTAAAATCAAGAAATCAGCGGTTTTGTGGCGAGTTTTTTTGCTTATCGCAAGCTACGAGTATGATGTACAAATCCATCTTTAAAGTGATTTGGTAACTTTGTAGAGGCTTGATAAAATCTGAGCTGCCTGGCCTTACATGCTATCAGTGTATGTAATATGGTGTAAAAATTAAGCCCAGGGGAAAAAAAGCACTTAAAAATAATCATGTGCTTCACAAAAGTAAACATATGCAAGTGACCGGAAATGCCAGACTCATTTTCTCCCATAGACTCAGTGTTAGACTAAAGTGTACGGCCATACGCTTTCGTAAATGGGAGTATTCAGTCATAGATATCTTAATAATAGCATTATATATTTGAAAAACTTTCTATGCCTGGCTATTTATTTACCCTTCTACACATCATTATACAAGACAGATATCAAAATTCAACAATTTATTAAATCAAGCCTCCACAAACTTACCGAATCCCTTTAATGATTGAAAGTTGTCCACAAATTTGTTTTTAGGATACCTTTCCGACTTCCTGAATGCAAAATATGAAATATTAGCACATTTTCTTCCCAAATTTGCCACATTTTAACTTTAGTCCCACACATTCCAAATTTTGTTGTTTTTAACTAGTTTCACATAACTGTAAAATGAAAATCATTTTTTGGCTTTGCATGGTCAGTTATTGGTCAGTTAAACATTCAATAAAGTACTGGTAGTGGTAACCATGCCTTGGTTAAATGCCCCATGCATATTTAAAATGGATTCATTTTTTACTCCTTTTGATTGTTCCCCCTTAATGTTATATTGTACACATCCGCTGATTTTTACGTGTTTTGGGCGGTTTTATCGAATGTTACCTTTGTATTTTTATGTTTGAATTGAATTGGAAATAAATCTTATCTTATCTATTTCATTTATGCTTTGTCTATCAGCGTCGGAAATACACCGGGACTTCGGGCGATTTCGCCCTCGTCAGCCCATAAATCGCCCCAAGAAATGCTGGAAACCCCAATTCGAAAAAAACTAGAATATCACTGAAGGTGATTAATACCCCCAATGTGTGTGCCAAATTTCCTGACCATTGCTCCAAAATTGAGGAAGTGGTTTGATCTACAATATTTTCCCGTTTTATTGCCATATGTCTTTACCATGGCAACGCATTTGCCACACATTGGAACAATATGTCATGCACATCTTTACCACAAGAACAATGTGTGTGCCAAATTGCGAAATGCTTGAAAAATTGGGAAGTAGTTCGATTCTTTCCAATAACATTTTTTTTTCTATCTCAAATCTTGTCTCTTAAATTACCGATTTACAATTTAATCTTCTTTTTACACTTTTTCATGATTCACTTAGTTTCCATATTTTCCATATATTGGCTAGGCAAAAAAAAAAAAAAAAAAATCGGGGTTAGTGCTACGTCCCCACAACTGACCAGAGGGAAGCTCCTACCTCCAACTCGGCCCAACAAAGTTCCGAAATATTGATGAGAGAAATTATAAAATAGTATATACAACAAGTGAATGAGTAAATTACGCAATGCGTAATAAATGTCCCCGCCGGAAGTGCAGATCTGTGGAAATTAACTAGCCTGAACCTTAAAACTTCAGTGAAAAACTTTAGTGAATAAAATAATAATGTTACTGCATGCAAAAGAAGAGAATACCAACAATGCATGTATACAACTGAAATATAAAACATGAAAACTTTATGAACCTTCAGCGATTTTGAATAAATTTGCATAAATTTGCATGAATAATGAATTTCAAAATTCTGTGTAGAAGTTTGGAAGCCCCCACCCAGCCCTATCAGATAAAACAATCGGAATCAAAATCCGATGTGAAATAGAGAAGTAGCATTTTTCGTCAATTTTGAATAAATTTGCATAAATTTGCATAATTAATGAATTTCAAAATTCTGTGAAGAAGTTTGGAAGCCCCCACCCAGCCCTATCAGATAAAACAATCGGAATCAAAATCCGATGTGAAATAGAGGAGAAGTAGCATTTTTCGTCAATTTTGAATAAATTTGCATAAATTTGCATAATAAATGAATTTCAAAATTCTGTGTAGAAGTTTGGAAGCCCCCACCCAGCCCTATCAGATAAAACAATCGGAATCAAAATCCGATGTGAAATAGAGGAGAAGTAGCATTTTTCGTCGATTTTGAATAAATTTGCATAAATTAATTAAATGAATTTGCATGAATTTGCATAATTAATGAATTTCACGATTCTATGTAGAAGTTTGGAAGCCCTCACCAAGCCCTATCAGATAAAACAATCAGAATCAAAATCGGCCAAGAAATGACGGAGAAGTAGCATTTTCTAACATTTGAGCACACACGGACAGACGGACGCACGGACGGACGGACGGAGGCACGGACGGACGGACGGACACACACACACACGCACACACGAACGGAGCCCGTTTCATAGTCCCCTCGCGAACTTCGTTCGGCGGGGACAAAAAAACAGTAATGAATAAACAAATTGTCCTAGGAAAGGGTAATGTACCCCTGGACCTCCTTTTCTGCCACTGATTGTCATTATTCACTCAACTTTATTTGGGGGCCATGTACCCAACTACGACTGACAAAATGTGAAGGTTTGAAAAAAAAAATGACGATCAAATAAAAGAATATAGGCCTCTACATCTATTTTTATTGTCATTATCAGAACAGAAAATAAAAGGAAAATTCATGATTTGTATGAATGAGATTGAATGAAAATGACAGTAAGTTAGTTGAGAAAGAGAGAGAAATCCAGGTGAGAAGCATTCTTGAGGAGAGGAAAGTGCGAAGAGTAGCGTGATGCTCCGTTATCCATATACATACAGAGCGCGAATACGCTGTTTTTATTTTTCTGCTTTCACACAAATCATCTTATTGTCAAGGTTGGATTACCCTTTAAATAGTGACAATTTTATCACTCATGTGGATAGAGTGGAGATAATTCACTCCTTTCTGAGTGAAATCATCAAACTCGGTCTCAAGAGAACTGTGACGGTCATGGATAGTCACACCGGCTGACACGGCTATCTTGTCAGGATGCCCCCGTGCCTGGCTGAGCTCCCCATCCGTCTGGTCAAAATGAATGACCGCTGCTGATGGCTGGAGTTATCAGCACTCAACAATCACCAACCGTCAGTTACTGCACACCACCAGGCCTATCAGCAATCACTCATCCATCGATGGCAATCGATCAGAATTAAAGGGAAATCCAACGTTAATAGCAAGTTACTTTGAAAGAAAGAGGAAAAATCAGAGAAGCAGATTGGTGAAAGTTTGAACGAAATCGGACAAGCAATAAGAAAGTTATAAATTTTTGAAAGTTGTAATCACTATGCATATGGGAATTTCAAATTGGCCGAATAGGTAATGTCACTCTGATGTAGCTGTTGACAACTCCCCCATTCGCTCTAACACAAAAAATGCCTAAAATGTCACTTTTTTTTCAAAATGCATTACTCAGGATCTTTTTGTTCATGAGGACCTATAACAATATGCTATCTCCAATATATTTTGAGTACTGCCCCGAGGGTAAAAGCGCCTCGAAGAAAACCGCAAATTAATGATATTTTTGTGTACGACAAATGGGAGGGTTGTCCACAAAAATGTCACAATCGAATCACCAAATTGCCAATTTGAGATTCGCATAGATGTAGTGATCTCATTTTTCAAACATCCATAACTTTCTTATTCCTTGTCCGATTTCTTTCAAACTTTCACCAACCTGTTTTTATTTTTCTGCTTTCACACAGATCATCTTATTACCAAGGTTGGATTGCCCTTTAATGAATAAACCATAGGCTGCAGAGTAAATGCCAGATGAAACCTAGGTGAGATCCATCGGGTCATGATGGAGGCGGATACAGTGTGATGATTAATCTAAAGCACACAATCCTATCACTGTATCTATCCATATAACAAATCATTGACGTAACAGTAAGTAAACTAACACTTTCATTAAAACAACATAATCCCTACTGAATTATCAAATGTAACCACTAATTCTTGGCAAGACAAATTTATCAAGAAATAATCTATCAAAATGAGTCATTACAAAACCCCTATATCATTTGAATATGCAAATTATGCTAATTTTCCTGGCTGAAGCCCAACCAGTACCGATACGTCGTAATCTCTATTGGTTTGCACGTTGACACCGATGTGCTGTCACTTATAAAATATTTAGCTCGGTTCATTAGAGTATCAAACCACTCTTTTTCAAGAGTGGTGCCTGTAGTTTTGTTCACAACAAAGAAATGACACGGACAATGAATTTCAAGCGGCTTGTCATTGGGTGCCTTGCGATACTCGTTGCTCACAAGTGAAAATACTTCAGTTTGCACACAATATTGAGCAGAACACAGGCTCGCTCTGTCTGTGAGACAGCTGATGAAGGAATATCGGCATGCTCACTCAAAAGGGAATGCTTTACCAATATGGAGTGAAAGTTCCTTCACTCTTAATGTCGAGCAGCAAATTCACTCCTTATATTTAGAGAGTACACTTGTTTTGCCTAATTTTGCATTCGTGATTAATTCGTGGAAAAGACTTCACAGTGCTGAATTATTTGATTCTATAAATGCATAAAATTGTATTGAAAGAGTACAGTGGCGGTGTTTTTCTGCGTGCCCAAACATGGCGACCAATTACATCAAACGTAGAGGGCGTTGCTTTATCCACTGGTAGAGATCGATGATTAGAACCATGTACACGTAGCACTAAAAGAAAATCACTACTGCCAGTTTGAAGGAAAAAATGTGATCAATTTAGCCTATGAATAATTCCTTTCATAAAAGGGTTAATGACAGCTAGGTAATTTCAAGACTTGTATTTTAATTCATTTTAATTGATTTTGTGGGCTATACATGTATGTCAAAATCTTGGGTTAGTAGAAATTGTATTATTATCCAGTGCTCCACACTAACTTTTTTTTCCTGGGGGTCCTGCAGGACAACCAGATTTGAATATTTTGAAACTTTGGGTGACCAAAGTTTTGGGGGTCCAGAAAAAAAAGACAACAAAAATATTGAACATGAAAGAAATTGCATAATTAACAATGCTATTGGTCTTCTCTGATGGGCTCTTAAATGTGTCACTAGCCATTGAAAGTAAGCTCCTACAATTTTCAACATTCAACAACCATATACAAAGTTGAGTTTTTTTAATGAAGGAAAGGTGTTCAGGGGGCTCGTTTATGGTTAGTGTAATCGTGGGTGCGTGTGTGTGCGGGTGTGTGTGTGTGTGTGTGTGTGTGTGTATGATGTGCAAGTGTGTTCAGTTAATGAGACTAAATTTGTTTTCTATAGCATTCACAAAAAAAAACAAAAAAACACACACACAAAATGTATAGTACACCACTGCACCACATGTGTTACACTTTCTCATACATTAACAAAAAATGTTTTGAAAACACAGAAGTACATGTACATAGAATTTACGTTTCATTTTGAGGGAGTCTAAATTTGGTAAGAATGTATCAGTCATCAAACCAAATATACAGTGAGATTAATTTATCACCAAATATGTATGTAGTATTCAAAACAATAATGATAAATAAACTGTTTCAAAGACTGAAAAGTATTTGCGATCGATTCAAGAGCTATGGCTGAACCTGGCCTCAATTTTCTTGCCAAGTCAAAAGAGTTGATCTAGAGGTGAGCTATCCCAGAACCATTAGCACTGGAGCAAGTCAAATAAGGCAAAATGTTCCAAACTTTTAAGAATTTGATGGCAAATGTATTTTCTTCCAATATTAGAAGTTCAAGCACGAACGCAGGGTAATTCAGGGAATTTGTAGCATGTAAGTACATTTGTCGATAGTTGTTTATTTATGAAAAAAAAATCGTAATTTTCAGGCCTTCATTTTTGAGGAGCGCGATCGCGCTGACGCTCCGACCGCGCTCCTCAAGCCATAGTCAGGAGCACTAACGACAGCGCTCCTTATTTTTTTTCCATTGTAGCCTACATATTAAAACCTGTTCTGTAAAAACAATGTCATGTTAGAGTGCTTACTACGAAAACAAACCAGTGCTTTATTACGAAAACAAACCATCAGTGTTCCCGGTAGTGCTGTAGCCCGGAACGCATGCCGGTCTTTAGTCCGCCAGACTGAGCTGTCCGGGCCGGACCACTTCCGGTCCGGGCTGTGGCAATTAATTGGGTCAACTCGGTAACAGAAAGAGATAGTGTAAAGGTCTTGAAATAGCTCATTATTCTTCGTCTTTTATCATAATAAATCTGTCAAAATAACTAAATAAATGCATCCGATTGCCTAAGTGTAGCTCGATCTGTTTATCTGCAGTGCATTCAAGATATACGGCCATTATGTATTATTACACATATATGCAGCACTGCAAATACACGTACATACACACAACCATGCACCTGCAGTCTAGTCCTATCCTGCATGTATGCAGGGCAAAATCAATTTAGTGACCAATCAGGAAGTTTCTCTCGATATGTGGGCGGAGTTAATCTCAGAATAAACAAGTGAATGAGTAAATTACGCAATGCGTAATAAATGTCCCCGCCGGAAGTGCAGATCTGTGGAAATTAACTAGCCTGAACCTTAAAACTTCAGTGAAAAACTTTAGTGAATAAAATAATAATGTTACTGCATGCAAAAGAAGAGAATACCAACAATGCATGTATACAACTGAAATATAAAACATGAAAACTTTATGAACCTTCAGCGATTTTGAATAAATTTGCATAAATTTGCATGAATAATGAATTTCAAAATTCTGTGTAGAAGTTTGGAAGCCCCCACCCAGCCCTATCAGATAAAACAATCGGAATAAAAATCCGATGTGAAATAGAGAAGTAGCATTTTTCGTCAATTTTGAATAAATTTGCATAAATTTGCATAATTAATGAATTTCAAAATTCTGTGAAGAAGTTTGGAAGCCCCCACCCAGCCCTATCAGATAAAACAATCGGAATAAAAATCCGATGTGAAATAGAGAAGTAGCATTTTTCGTCAATTTTGAATAAATTTGCATAAATTTGCATAATTAATGAATTTCAAAATTCTGTGAAGAAGTTTGGAAGCCCCCACCCAGCCCTATCAGATAAAACAATCGGAATCAAAATCCGATGTGAAATAGAGGAGAAGTAGCATTTTTCGTCAATTTTGAATAAATTTGCATAAATTTGCATAATAAATGAATTTCAAAATTCTGTGTAGAAGTTTGGAAGCCCCCACCCAGCCCTATCAGATAAAACAATCAGAATCAAAATCGGCCAAGAAATGACGGAGAAGTAGCATTTTCTAACGGACAGACGGACGGACGGACGGACGGACACACGCACACACGAACGGAGCCCATTTCATAGTCCCCTCACGAACTTCGTTCAGCGGGGACAATAAAATTACAAATGAGTGAAGCCTATATCCAACAAGAATAATTGTCAGACTCAGAGTAAAAAAAAAAAATAACTGTCAAGTAGACCCCTAATAATTTTCCACATTCAATCGACCCCTAACTTTACTGATTTATTTTCATGAAGAAGAAAATACTTTTCAGTATTATAAACAAAAATTATCACATTGGGGTTAAGGAGTTGGGTTTGGACTGGAGGTTTTTGGGTGTTTTTTTTCTTTTTCTAAACCACTTGGGGGGGGGGGGGGTTGCCAGAATTTTGATTGTCCACATTCATTTGTAATTTCACATTTAGAGGGTACAAATGAATGTGGATGATCATTCAGAAATTTCCTGAAATTGGGAGCATTTAAAATTACAATTGATCATGGGTCATGATGAAGACGAAGACAAAATCACAGTAAATAAAACATTTTTTAATTGTTAATGGTCATCATTTATTTGTGTTTCGCAGAATAATCAATAGGTACAGTATTGCATTACAATTTTATGGAAAATTGACATTTTAGCACCTTTTATTAAATTGAGCTCCTCAAAAAGCACAGGAGAGTGATTTTAAGGAGCTCAACTGAGCTCCTCGAAAAAATAAGGAGTGTGATTTATGGAGCTCCACCAAATTCTAAATGTGAAGGCCTGAATTTTGGAAGAATTGCATGGTACGATTATGACTACGGTGAACTGCTGCCAGGCTCGCCGGCTAAAGCCGCCGAGTCTGGCCAGGTTAATCTAGCACATACATTACGTATGCTGGAAAGGAGCAAGATCGCTGGCCCCAAAGCAGCCTGAAAATTTCACTTGATCAAGATAATAAAGATCCTATTGAAGAATCTAGCATGGAATCAGATATTCTATCATCCTACAATGTAGATGGAAGTATTTTCTCAAAATTTTGCTGATTATATTGGTGTTTTTACCTCTTCAACTTAGACTACAGGTCGTGACCACCGCCAAAATTGACACAGCCCCACATACTGATGGTTCCGTGAGTGGGAAAGGTGCAACGTTTAAGGTTGATTTTATTAACAAGTATTTTCAGCATGGAATGGTGGGTGATTCCTCAACTAATAATGCATTTTCAGAAAATTATCAACCCAAAATTGTAAACCCCGCCACGAATGGTGACAGTACGTAACACATTAGATATTACTTAGAAAATGATTTGCCGATATTGAGAAATAGGTCCCCCCTCATTCACTATGCACACTCCACATCAATTTATTGCGTATAATGCTATGAAGACTTCATTCCCCCTCAATAGATATAACAGGCAAGTGTGTGCATACACACTGAATGAGGGGGGACTTATTTCACGATCAGGCCAATGTTTTCTGTTATTCAAAAAATTTTGTCAAGTCAAGTGTGCAGTAATACACGTTAACGGACATTGTTAGCCACACAGGCTTGATGTTTTATACAATATGACATTGAACATCAAGCCACCATATGGGAAGCAGTCTCCCGTACGCAAAGACAAGTAAACAAAAAAGTCATTTTTTTCATTCATCCATTTCCACGTACGGTGAAGTGCAAACCACCTTCGGAGTTTGCTAAACTCTTCCTCTTCCAGCCCATCCGACCACTTCAATGATCTGATCATGAGAAACATGAAAAAAATTACAATTTATGGCGACATCGATGTGGATTTACTTACCGGTACTTAATGGTCCACTGGGAATATGCTAATTGCAGAGCAAAAGCTACATGTGATTGGTGCATACGATGCTCTATCCATGTGGTAAAGATATCGATGGCCTATAGACAACTTTACATTGTCAGAGGGCTCCCTTCATCATATCGTCAGAAATTAGAAAATGGACGAACTGTATACAAGTTCCGATAGGAGATTTCGCCAGAAGTTCCCCTAAATTTCAGGAAACCCACTTCAAAGGTAACAAAACAAACTGGTAAGTTTTAATTGTGCATTATTTGATATTAGGAACAATTCATAAACCTATCCTTATGATAGGTTTTTGAGTAGATATGGACAACAATCCACAGTGCTGCATGATTCTGTATTGGCTCGGTGCTGGCTGCGTTATTACAGTCGGGATAGTAATGTCGCTTTGCGTGCCTGGTACTATCATTTATCTCATCAACATGGCCATTTTAGAATCTAGATAACTTCTTGGAAATCACCTTTACCATGAGCCAGCTTCTCTCATCTCCTCTTCACCATAGCTTTAGAGTATTAAAACCCATTTCAGTGACAATGTAAAGTTGTCTACAGGCCATCGTTATATAGCATTGTATGCTTGGCTCTATGCGAGCAGTTGATGCGGTCGCGGAACAAAAGTGCGGAACAAAAATGCGGAACCCCACACTCAAACACAGTACGTGGGACATCGTCTGCTGTATTGTACTCCTATGCAAAAGATCTGTGATTTGATTTTTTTTAATTTAAAAAAATGTCAATATACAGCTTGTCACATTAAATCGCCTTTAAAATTCGTAAGAATAAACTTTTTTGCTTTTTGGGGGAGTTAATATGTGGAAAAGACTTTCACAGTGCTGAATTATTTGATTCTAAAAATGCATAAAAAATTGTATTGAAACAATCCATGACAGTGTTTTTCTGCGAGTCCTAATATGGCGACCGGTCGCATCAAACGTAGAGGGCATTGCATTATCCACGGGTAGATCTAGAGATCGACAGTACAGGCGCGATTGGGTTGTTAATTGTTGGGATATGCATGCCGTCACGTAACAGCGCCCGCACACTATACAGAACACGTTGAGAGAACTGGTCGTACCAACGAGTTTCTCAGAAAAGTCAGCTGTAAATGTAAGTTTCATAACTTTCCATATAAATATAAAAAAAAAGTTTCATAACTTTCTACCTTTTTTATTGAAAAATATATGAATATAAATCTATGGAGACTTCAACTAAGTATCAGTTCACCCACAAAAATCTCCATTTGAAACAAAATTACATCTCTATCCCCAGTACCATGAATACACACATACATCCTGGCTAATGGTCAGTATGACCATTTGTCTTGCTGATGTGAGTCTAGTGGGTCCTTGTTAGCTGTACGAGCTCCGTGGCTTATCAATCTGGTACTGGCCACAGGGCTGTACAGCGGATGCATATATGGTGCTGGGAGGCAGGAGTAAACACAGAAATACTATGCCTCATAATCACCCATTCCCATGCACGGTGAACCTTGCAAACAACCCTCTGTGTTTGCTAAGGTGGTTCTGGTCATATACGACCTGAAATATTAGCAATCGAAATACCAAAAAAAGTAAATCTACAGTTTCGGCAGGACGGATGAGGTTTTTCTCACCTTGCACATGTAGTCAGACAATTATTATTTGCATGAGAAACGATGACACCAACTGCGCCAAAATCGTTACTAGTCTAGCTTAGAGTCTGTGGACATATTTAGTTATTTCGTCCATACAACCTGCGCGTTGTGCGTCACTGCTTCCATCCACTGAACTCTACGTAGAGTTCAGTGCATCTATATCCCGCGCGAGTGTGAGTGAGATGGTGCGATCGCAAAGTCCACACATGGCATGTGAATCAATGGACTTCGCACCGTCTACGCATTGGATAGATGAACAGTGCGGTTGTATGGCAGAGCTGCCAACATTTGATTTTTCAAATCAGGGAGATTTATGCAAGCGCAGCAAGCAGTTAGTATTGAGCGAGAGCAGCGAGCCGTTTTTACCGAGCAAGCGAAGCGAGCGAGGTCTTGTGGGTGGGGTCCAGGGGCCCGGCTTAGGGCCCCTGGCGGGGGTGCAGGGGGCAGTGCTCCCGCGAGCTCCTGGTTCTAAGCCTCTTAGACACCCTTTTAGAGCACCATTTTTTAATGATATCTGAATATTGTGACAGTAAATTATTAGTATTTATGCAAAGCAATACAATATACACAGGCACGGTAATCATCAAAATGCAGAAATTTATTCACAGAATGTCTGTCATCCATGTTTGTTTACATTCAATCACCAAACCTCAGTCAAAAGCAGCTTGTACATCATATGTAAAAGGAATATTATATTCAACAACAGACATAGTAGAAACCCATACATCATAATAAAAATAAGTTCTAGACAGAAACGGACCTTTTACACTGCTTTCTGGTCATTTCCCAACACACTCGAAACGCTATGCGTGGGACCACTATTTTCAAAATCTGACGTTTTTGGGTCATTTGGGGGGGAAAGAATCACTTGAAATGCTCATAGAAGTATCTGAGTATCAGGGGTCATTATCGGATGAAGAAATTTCAGCACTGAAACAAATCGCACACGACTGCAAGCGCCGACAATCAAGCTCAATGAGCTAGCTGCACGCGGCCAGTGACAGAACATGAACAGTAATGTTCGAGCTGGCCGCACGCGTAGTTCATGGCCTATGCTGCTATTGCATGTACTAGCGGCCTGGCCGGCTGGCCGCGGGGTGAACAGTGCCAGAGATATGCTAGCTAGCAACTTCGCTTGGGCATGCTCGCGGGACGGGGAGAGCGTATTTCCTAGTTTTTGAAGGGGCAATGACGCTAGTAGTAGTAGTGACATCGCTTGTGCGTGCTCGCGATCGCAGGACAGGGAGAGCGTAAATTTGTAAGTTTATAACATTCAAAAATGTAAGAATCCGGGAGATTTTGAGTATGTCTCGGGAGATCGGGAGATCGGGAGATGGGTTGATTTTCTGGGAGTCTCCCGGCAAATCTAGGGGGGTTGGCAGCTCTGGTATGGACGAAATAACTAAATTATATATATGTCCACTGACTCTAAGCTAGACTAGTACCGACTCGGGGCAGTTGGGTCATCGTTTCTCATCCAAATAACAAGTGACTGACTACATGTGCAAGGTAAGAAAAACCTCATCCATCCAGCCGAAACTGTGTAGATTTACTCCTTTTTTGTATTTCGATTGCTAATATTTCAGGTCGTATATGACCAGAACTACCTTAGCAAACACCGAGGGTGGTTTGGAAGGTTCACCGTGCGTGGGAATTGGTGATTATGAGGCATAGTATAGTCATGGATTGTATTACCAAACAGCATTGTATTACCGAACGCGTACAATTAAGCGCCTAAGATGGCTTTCATACGCACAGGAAATCTGAAAAAGGGACCATTTTGTTATATTGTTATTACCCTACATGCATCATCTAACTAATTTTTACTGTGGCTCTGGAAACTGCTCACTGTCATTTATCAGAAAATGGGCACATATCAGAAGTAAATATGCACTTAATCAAAGGAGAAAAGGGCACATATTAGAGAGAAAAGGAGGAAATTATTAGCTATGAAAAGTGGCTCTTATCGAAGGGAAAAAGGCACTTAGAGAGATAATTAGGCATTTATCAGATTTGAAAAGGGGCACTTATCATCAGGAGAAAAAAGAAGGAGAAAAAAGAAGGGGAAAGGGCACTTATTAGAAAGGACAAGGAAAATTGTAGTAAAAAGGGGCAGTTATTAAAGATAAAGGGGGCATATTTTTCAGAAATAAATAGGGCACTTTTGGGGTATTTGGAAAAGTGGGAGAGGGCACTGTTCCCCTACCACCGCCCCCCCTCTCTCTCTCTCTCTCTGATAACGGGGTACATATGTTTGTGTGACTTTAGTTTTACTCTTTCTTTTTTTTTTATCTCGGGGGAGGAATGGGAGAACAGACAAAATTTTTCTCTCGGAAGTACTACAGAGTATTCTTTGATCTTGAGTATATGAAAACATAATTATTTTCTAAACAGTTTATGAAAATGTACTTTCTGGTTTTTGTTGGTTTTTTTTGTTTATGTTTTTTTTTTTTTGTACCGTAATTAATGTTCAATTCAGTCAAAATATCAATGTATAATGCATCCAGTTTTGTTATGATTTGATAGAAAGAAAAAAAAAACCAACTACAAACTAACGGGTTTTAGAATGATCAGGGGAATAAAATGTCATAAAAAACATGAAAGAGATCGTGAAGGATCAGTGAAATATTTTGACAAAGAAAAAGACGCATGCAAAGTCACGATGTAGTCCACTAGAACGACTAGGGGACGAATACAGGCTGTGCTTCGTGCAGGCACAGGTACAAATATACTGAACGAGATTGGATCAAACTAAGCTTTAAAACAACAAAAATACCCCTAAAAAACAAAATTACTGTGAAGCAATTATTTGCTTTTGAAAATCATACTATTGTTACCCAAAACAACTCCAAGAAATAATGACTTTCAAGGAGTTTCAACATAAAGACGTACTCCGGAACGGAAAGCCAATATGAGAAATAATGTTTTTGACAGCAGAAGGCAAACTCATGAATATTCAACAAGCAGTCCTGAGTTGAGTATCTCAGTGATGAAGGTATTTATTATTCATGAGTCTGTACCGCGAAGTTTGAATTTTCCTTGCACCCCAAATACAGGCTGTGCTTTTGTGCAGGCACAGGTACAAATATACTGAACGAGATTGGATCAAACTAAGCTTTAAAACAACAAAAATACACCTAAAAAACAAAATTACCGTAGAACAATTCCTTGCTTTTGAAAATCATACTATTGTTACCCAAAACAACTCCCAGAAATAATGACTTTAGAGGAGTATTGACATAAAGACATACTCCAGAACGGAAAGCCAATAATATGAGAAATTATGTTTTTGACAGCAGAGGGCAAACTCATGAATATTCAACAAGCAGCCCTGAGTATCTAGGTGACGAAGGTATTTATTATTCATGAGTCTGTACAGCAAAGTTTGAATTTTCCTTGCGCCCCACATTTTTCGAGCGATGAAAAAACTCCTGTTGTCGTTCGAAAAAATATAATTCTATTTTCCTATTAATCAGAATTTTCAAATCAGTTTAATACAATGTGATATTTATTTTTGAATCATGATGGTCAGTGACTGGGTGGGTAACCATTTCTAGTTGTGCTATATTTTAGGTGACTGGAAATGTACTGTTTTGGGTGGTGACGTTACAGGCAATATTGACAGCTGACGATAATCAAATAACCCATTATGCCATATCGTGCAGCCCTAGTATACACGATATCGTATTTTGTCCACAAAAAAAAAAAAAAAAGGGGGGGGGGGGGGGGAACGTAAACATACCAGTGCACCCTTTCTCGTTGTAAACACATCTGACACATGTACATACATGTACATGTACATGCACATGTACATGCACACACACACACACACAATAGCTACATCTAGGTACCTCTCTCGTGCTACATTGTAGCTAGCTCTCGTGCTCGCTTCTACAGCTTGGCAAGCTGAAATATCAGTGGTGTGAGTCGACAGCGAACGCATGCTTGCATGGATTTTATAGACTTTAAGATGAAACAAATCTGACATATTTATACTTTACATGTAGAGCATATTATCTATCACAGAAAAGGGCACGACGGCCAGTTTGAAAAAAAAGGGCATGGCCTTTTTGGCCGTGAATTGATCATTTTTTTGGAGGGCATCTCGGCCAGTTATAGGGGCATCGACAGCCTGGCCATCGATGGCCGTCGATTAATTTATGCCCTGATCAGATACTTATGTCAACATTTTTGATAGCCTAATTGGCAGACAGTCTCCCATTTTAAGAGACCAATTTTCTTTGTTTACATTTGCAGCAAAAAGGGATCACCTTGGCTCAAGATGAAAATGTGATAAGCAGATTCCTCATGAAAAAGTACCCCTTTTGACCATCTACTTTAAAAATCCACTATCTACTTTTGTTTTCATAACATTTTTTGTTATGATCCACACACAAAACAAATGGGCTTCTGATTTCTGAGAGGAAAAAATTTGGCTGAGAAAAAGTGCCTTGTTGTTGTTGTTTCTATTGTCCTCTTGTTAGCAAACTAGCAAAGTCTCCAATATCAGAGACTGTCTCCCAAGTGGGAGAGAGTCTCCCAAATCGGCCATGCGCCTCTAACTTACTGACTGTACAGCTCCGTGGCCAGTACCAGATTGATAAGCTACGGAGCTTGTACAGCTAGATCCTTGTCAGACGTAGACAGAAAATTCTGTCTCTCGTTCGTTAGCTCTTCACTTAGAAACAGAAACGGTCATATCACTCTGCTGTGCAAACCGAATACACGTTGACTTACACACTAATAACAGTTTGAATACGGCTCCAAGATTTTCAAACGGTGAATACCTTGGAGTCTGAATTACCTGAAAAGGAGCTTCAAACGAATTATTCAGTCAAATTGGTAAATTGAGCCGATTCCTTAAATAGTAGAGCCTAGGCCTACATAATAATATGAGCCTGATCGGTTAAGAGTGAGCATTGGGGTGAAAATTTAATTTTCAGATTTTTATGATGAAATCACTTCCAGGTTTTTCATTAATATCTAAAGTTACTAAAATTCACGTTTGTTTAATTGACAAGGTCGGGAAAGTCATTGGATTGGCCCATTTTTCAACAGGGGTGATGAACACTAATGTCAAGGACGGACATTTTCTAGAAAGATTGATTTGGTCCTAGTTTAACACTATCTAAACTTTCTTAAGTTTTGTTGGCAAATAATTAAAGATCAAACACCATTCCATTGAAAACCAAAAAATATTTGAAAATATTTGTACAGAAATGGTTGTGCCGCATGGTCATTCACATCTTGATGCAAATTTGTCCGTCCCTGACAGAAAAAATTTGTAAAAGTTTTTTTTTCCATCCTTGGGGCAAAAGTGAAAACAAAAACCATGCTGAGCTATCTCACTAGCTAGACACCTATACCATGTATGAATAAAACTTTGATCAATTAAATATACATATACTAAAAATGAATTTGAAAAGTGTCACGGACGGACACTAATTTTGTCACGGACGGACAATGCAATATACTGAAATGGTAAATGCTGTGAGATTTCAAATTCAGTGAATTGTTTTATTGTTTATTGGTTCATGGAACATATTTCATCCAAAATATCACGTACAGTGAAACCTGTCTATAAAGACCGCTCAAGACAGACAAGAAAAGCTGTCTTTACGAGCCGTTGGTCTTTACGTACAGGTTCCTTTTTCAATTCAATTCAATTCAATTCAATAGTCCATGCAATCAAAGATATACATAGAAATTTTACCTCCACTGGCTTTCCATTCACATGTAAAGAATAAATTAGTCACAAATATACATGAACATAACTGTGCAATAATAAACACATAGATAAAGAAGCTAAATTGTAATTATTACAAGTACACATGGCAATTAAAAATGTATATTAAATAAAAAACATTAAAATACAAGGAGGGCAATTCCAGCCCCGCGGACATCACACCCCGGGCAAAGCCAACCCCCAAGGTCGCAAACGCAGAAAACTCAACAAAAGAGCCGCCCCACATCATCGACCCCAAAACGGCAAAAACCGCCCGAGAAGCAACGTTCGCAACGTGGGAACTGTCCAGGGCTTTAGCCAGGATTTTAAAATTGGGTGTCCAAATTAAAAAGCAGGGTGTCCAAAAAATTGGGCGAGTGCAGCGAGCCGTTCAGGGGGTCCAGGGGGCAGTACCCCCAGCGGGGAATTTTTTCATTATTTCTATCTAAAAAGACACTGTTTCCTTGCTTGTTTACTCCTAGCTTGCTGGAATTATCCCCTCAAGGTAAAAACATGTTGAAGTTACACATTCTGATGATTTGTTTTCCCTACATGAATATAAGTTTTCATTATACATGTATTAATGTAAGTATTACTTTACCACCAAGTTAACACTGTACCAATGTCGACCAAAATTTTTTTTTTTCGCCAGCCCTCCAAAAGTCGCTCAGTGGGGGGGGTGTTATGGGGTCCAGTTCCCCTCCATATTCTCTGACAAGCAAAAAAAAAAAAAAAAAAAAAAAAAAAGGTTTCCTGTTCGAAAAGGGGGGGGGGGGGGGGCACAATCGCAAATAGGGGGGGGGACAATGCATTGTTTCCCTCAAAAGTGGGGGGGCACGGGCCGGGATAGCCCCCCCCCTAAATCCGCCACTGCGTATATGTACGTACGTACATAAATACACTGAATGCGCACAGTTCCGGGCGATTTTTCTTTTCCAATTTGTTTTTCGCGGATACCATTTCACTTGATGAGCATCAATCTCGCGCGCGATAAGTAAAAAACCCCGTCATAAATCCACCGATTTCTTGAGTTTTAGCGCGTTTTCGGTGACTCTGTTCCTCACAACCCGACTTAAGCGCCGCGTGACTTTAAAAAATGGCACTAATTCCGTATTTTTGAGGCAGGCTTTGGCTTTACAGATTGATTTTTTGAGGTGACTATGGACTTAATGTGGTAAGGAACAATTTCTCTGTGTGGTGTATCCGGTCGTAGATCTAGCGATAGTCTCATTACACGGATTATGATAATTTTTAGACCTCTCATTGTAACAGTGATAATGCGTTTTGGAAAGAAAATTTTCACAAAAGGTGTCGCGCAAAGACTAAGTAGCTACAGCCTATGGCTACAGCCTAGACCCGTACGCACGTACGGTACTTGTTTGCGGGAGCGTTTACGACTTCGACTTCTGCTGAGAAGCCGAGGATATAAATTATCGTGAATACAAAACATCTTTACAAAAACTGAAAGGGCGTCCATCAAATAATTTTTAAAAGGCGTCTTGCAAATTGATCTTTAACTATTAAAAGGGCGTCCATCAAATGATTTTGATCAAGGCGTCTTGCAAATTTTGCTGGGCGTCTTCCAGAAGAAATGGGTGTCCAAAAGACGCCCAGACGCCCGGCTGGCTAAACCACTGGAACTGTCCATGAGTTAAAGAACTTTAAGTTAAAAATGTATATACAAATAGCCACGGCCTGGAAACTGTCAAGCTAACAGTATTAACAAAAATATGAGTATGAAATATGCAATTATTGAATATATGTGCATATATATATGAATATGCGGATACATGTCAATAAAAAGTATAATTGTTGTTATTGTGTGGAGGCCCCTCCGCGTGCGTGCCCCGCACCCCATGCACTCACCGGATCCAGAAACCGAAATACATGATTTAATGAGAAACAGTTTGAAAGGGAAACTAAAATTGTGGTCATTATAGACAGGTAGTCTCAGTGGCGGATCCAGGGAGGGGGCCCAGGGGGCCAGGGCCCCCTCCCCTGGAATCAAAAAGGGGCCCAAAAATGCTGAGGATCTTTTTTTTTTTTGCTTGTCAGAGATTTTTTGAGTTAAAAAGGGGCCCAAAAATGCTGAGGATCTTTTTTTTTTTTTTTTTTTTTTGCTTGTCAGAAAATTTTGTGAATATTGAGCCCCCTCCCTCAAGAAATCCTGGATCCGCCACTGGGTAGTCTTTCTATACAGGTTGGACTGTATATATGGTATTGTGATCCCCCATATGAATGCAAAAATTACCCCCCACCCCGCCCCAATTTTTTTCTTTTTCAAGATAATAAATGTCATAAAAACCTAATGATTTTGCTGTGGCTCTAATGGGAGCCAGCCTGCATAGTCAATCTGCAAAAGACATCCATTATATATCAAGATATTTACGATTGAACATTGATGTCGGGATAGAGTACCACCGAACCCTAAAGAACTCTTACGGTTGGCATACCTCGCTCTATCACAGAATACCGTACGGGCTGGAAACCCGCTCTGAAATCGCCAAGCGCTGGTGCTTGGTTTTTGTGACTGCAGCGCAGCGAAGAAGCCGAGCGACTTGCGCTAGCGATTGATCGCGATTTTATCTTTTTTAGGATAGTAAACGGGTTCCATTTTCTCTCATACTTTCACATATCCTTAATTATATATGTAGTTAGAGGACTGCACACAATTCACTGGCATTTGAGCTGATTTTACAATTTTTCACAAAGTTAATCAATCACTTTAAAGTGATAGAGACAATGATCTGCGTTTAGTGATTTGGTTTTCACCCTCTTAAACAGAACTACTGAAAAATATGAGATGTTATAAAGAGTACTGGTACGGTGTTGTAAACCAAATGAGAAATTTTACTTCCTATATATGATAATGATCAATCACACATAATCCTATTTCTATATTACCTCTATGTTTGAAACAAAATATATGACTTTGAGCTGTACAGTAAATTAAAATACTAAATATTGATGTTTGATTTCGGTCCACATACATGACTGTAATTTATAGGGTTATATTTTGAAAGCTTACATCACATTCTTCTCGACATGTTCATTTTGGTCTGTAGCATATATTGTACATGTACAGTTGTACACTACATGAATACATGCACTTGTACATTGTGTATACACTACAATATAGGCATCTACTTTTAACATAGATTCCACTTAAAAACTAAGTTTTTCAAGCTAAGTTTTGCTTAATAGTGGAATAAAATCAATTTCAAACAAAAAGTAGAAAGCAAGAAGTACGTATGCGCGATTTTAGATGGGAACACATGCAGTTTTTAAGTTAATGTCCGTCCGTGACGCTCAAAATGTCCGTCCGTGACAAAAAGTTTTCGGACCTCTAGCAAAAGTTACAGCTTGCTTTAAAATTCAACGTATGTGACAGGGAAGTCAATTTACTTGACTAACATTTGCAGTCAAAAAAATCAAGAAACCCATTTCTATCTTGTCCGTCCGTGACATTGAATATTTAATGGATTCTATTTTTAGTAGGTAACCATGGAAACCAAATTTTATCATCATTTAGCACCTTCAGTGGTACCTTTCACAATGAAACATAAAACAGCTCAACACATCTCATAACTTATTTTTTACAGGCCTTCAAACTTTCAAAATTTGTCAAATGTCCGTCCGTGACTAACCGATCAGGCTCATATGTAGATCTAGATATATGAGGAAAAATCAAATTATTGCGATTTTTCCAACTACACATCGCCGTGTAGTCGGTTTGCACAGCAGAGTGATACGACCGTTTCTGTCTCTAAGTGAAGAGCTAACGAACGAGAGACAGAATTTTCGGTCTATGTCAGATGCCGTGCAAAGCAGGGCATCTGATCGGGCTAGTAAATTAAGGTAAGACTAGAGTGAGATTATTAAGAGCTGAATTTGAAAGGAAGTATTTGAAATATTCATCTTATTCCCCCCCCCCCCAAACGTTAAGTATGATGGGGGGACCCTTGTCTGCGCACCTAACATTTCACTTGAAATTGACAAGCTTTTCCTTTGGTATTCCTCTAATGACTGACCTCATTTTAATCCTCATATCCTAGAGAGTAACTGTGCCGAAAATCTGATTAAAATTCGAATAAGAACAATTTCATTTTCACAAGAATAGGCGACGCTGTCATTTTGACACTAAAAGAAGGAAGGTTCCCTTGTCTGCGCACTCATTCACACATGCAGTTCAGGATATTTTGCATGAAAGGTGGCATTTTCATAGCTTTACGAGCTCTGTGGCTTATCAGTCTGGTACTGGCCACAGAGCTTTACAGCCCATGCTATTCATGCTAACGGAGTGATGGGTAAACACAGGAATACTATGCCTCATAATCACCCATTCCCACGCACGGTGAAACTTGCAAACCACCCTCGGTTTTTGCTAAGGTGGTTCTGGACATATTCGACCAGAAAAATTGACACTCAAAATATAAAAAAAGTCTAAATCTACAAGGTTTCCGCTGGATGGATGAGGTTTTTCTTACCTTGCACATGTAGTCAGTCAATCGTTATTTGCATGAGCAACAATGACCTAACTGCCCCGAAGTCGGCACTAGTCTAGCTTAGAGTCTGTGGACGTATTTAGTTATTTCGTGTTATGCATCACTGCTTCTAGCTGAACAGCTACGTAGAGTTCAGTGCGTCTGTATCCCGCGCGAGTGCGAGCGAGATGTTGCGATCGCGAAGTCCACGCATGGCATGTGAATCAATGGAGTTCGCACCGTCTATGCATAGCATTGCATAGATGAACAGCGTGGGTTGTTCATTTATCCAATGCGTAGACGGTGCAAATGATTCACATGCCATGCGTGGACTTTGCGATCGCAACGTCTCACTCGCACTCACGCGGGATACAGACGCACTGAACTCTACGTAGCTGTTCAGTGGATAGAAGCAGTGACGCACAACGCGATGAAATCACCTTTGTAAGAAGTAAATCCGTGGGCAATAGACTAAAAGCAGTGATTGACCCCCTTTCTGTTAGCCTCTTGTCGAGGCCCTGGCGCTGTTGGAATCCTTGGTGATATGGAGGCAAAATTTCTGGTGGCGAGCGAAGCGAGCTAGAAAAACCGAGGCGCTTGCGCCGAGGGCCTCTTGACACCCGACCTGAATTATATATTCATGAGGCACGATTTCCTACTGAATTATGCATGAAAATGTGAATAGTTAGATTACCGCGGCGATCGCCCAGCAAATTGGCCAATGAAATCTCAAGGATTTCTTACTTCAGTTCTGGACTAGTCTATTATTTTTTTTTTTTGGGGGGGGGGGGGATTACGTAAATCTCTTGCTCAAAATACATTCACAGACAAGCACATTATGAAGAATTCGATCTCTAGCTTACAAACCATGGTAATTTGAAATAAGACAAATGTACATATTTCTCAAGAGATCATCATATATTTACAAATAATGAAGAATGGGCAATAAAAGTCACCGTTCAACAATAGATGCAACTCCATCAAGTCTAACATACAACACTGTTAATGTTACAGTGTTATTTACAAATAACACTAACACAGTTAGTTTTTAGATTTTGACCGAGTCAAATTCAAAATTATACCTTCTAAAGTCACATCTTGTGACGAAGCGTCCCCGAGATAGATGGCTTGAAGTCCACGTTTCTTGAGCGACTTCACCTGGTCTCTCATCAGAGACACCAAAGGGGAAATAATCAACAAAATGCTTCGTGAAGATGATAGACTAGAAGCTGATGTAACCAACGAGTTACCAGCAACTTCACTGCCCGGCAAGGCCCCGGGGGATCCTCCTGGCCCTCGCGAAGCAGCAGTCTCACTCTCCATCCCTGGCCCACGGAGGTAATCAGCACAGAGCGGTAGCGCGTGAAAAATAACACTTTTTCCATAGCCAGTAGGCAGATTCACAAAAACATCTTGTCCTTTAAGTGCAGATTTGATTGCATCAACTTGCAAATCTTTGAATCTGTCAATCTTCAACATTCTAGCGGCATATTCTAAGCTCTTACAAATATCGTCATCACTCGTCGTGGAAGAAACGTTGAACGCCATTTATATTATAATATGTAAGAAATAGCGTGCAGTCGAGTCATGAATATTTAACATTACGTCATGGTAGCTCGCGCTTATTGGATGATTTTCACCGACCAACATTTGGTCGGAATATTCGTCAAAACAATGAAATACAAAAGAAATTCAGATCAGGTGTCAAGAGGCCCTCGGCGCAAGCGCCTCGGTTTTTTTTTTTTGCCTCTATATCGCCAAGGATTTCAACAGCGCCAGGGCCTCGACAAGAGGCTACCTTTCTGTTCACTTTAAGTCAATTTAGAAAAAAATATGTCTTTTGTATTTTTACGTGAGCCTTCACCCCCGAAGTAGGCCTGAGTCGAGTCGGTCGGTCCACCGGCGCCCGACCGATGCAGCCGGTCACCGGTGCAATTTCATGCACACTGGCAGACCGATGAAATAAAGAAATACATAAGAAATTCACAGTGTCAAAGACTTTGAAAATTAACCACTTTTAAGAACTAAATTTCCTTATTTATATTAAAACTTTCACATGATATTAAAATTAAATTTCAATCCTTTAATCAACCAAGTGGGACTATGGAAATAAGATTACCGAGCAAGATTTCTCAATTTTCTTGCTTGAATTTATCGGCCCGTATATTATTGTTGAATTCTGTGTGAGCGCTGCTGGTACGATTCTGCGCACCTTGCCCCGAGATGGCGCTAACTCCAGGCTCTCTAGTGGAGTAATTACGAGTTGCAAACAAACAGATAAAAGATGGCAGCGCCCATACACGTATACAGAATGCAACAATATCATAATGTTATGGGCCGATAAATTCAAGCAAGAAAATTGAGAAATCCTGCTCGGTAATCTTATTTCCATAGTCCCACTTGGTTGATTAATGGTTTGAAATTTAATATCATGAGAAAGTTCTAATATAGATAAGGGAATTTAGTTCTTAAACTGGTTGATTTTCAAAGTCTTTCATTAACACTGAATTTCTTTATGTACCAGTATTTCTTTATTTCAATGTTCTTCCGGTCTCGCTGAAAAATCACTGGCGGGCACCGGTCAAAAAAAAAACCGTTATGACTCAGGCCTACCCCGAAGAGAACTTCTTTGAGGATTATGACTTATCAAGCAAGTCAGGTTTAGGCTCTTTTTCAAGTGATGTTTTTTGTTAGAGCGCAGAATTTAAAAAACCATATTTCCTGGACCTAAGGAGTTTTATAGGTTTCAGCCAGTGGCCCTTTCATGTGTCTATGTCGAGCAGACTGAGAAGTCTGCTCGACATACGGAGCAGGACTGTCCAGATTATACGTTCCAAGTGGAAGGATGCCCATCAGTGTTGGCCCGGTACAGCACTTCTCCAAAGGCTAGGAATATAAATGTTATATAAGATTGGCGTCCAATAGGATATTTCCTTTTCTTCTTTATTATTGTCATACCTATGTACAATGAGAACTTAAGAATACCAGCGAGGTCTGTATATATTCTATTTTTTTGTTCTCGTGGAAAATAATTGCCATGAACCAATGGTGATTATAGGTATATAGTATAGGCCTAGTTCGTTGCTAATTCGCCCCCTTTCTTAGCGAAAGGCATTCTAGCATCATCATTGCCTTAAAACTTATGGTTTAGGATATTTTAGATTTATGGGCATAAATCTTGTTGGTCGGGAGGTGTGTAGTGAAAATGCCCCCCACAATGTAGCTCAGGGCTAGTGGGTGCTAATCAGTATTAAGCACCCCGCGCCACCGAGCATCACTCCCGACAACCAACAGTGTGCATGTTACGTGCGCGTACTGTCATGCACACACGATACCGGCAAGAGAGGGACACACAGAACCAGACGATTGAAGAGGCAACACATGCACGTACACAGGAGCACAACTGCATGATAGACGACCACCACGACTACGACGAAGTTTATTGGTAAGCGACCAAGTAAACCTTGGCAATCGCAACATTAGCAAACACCGAGGGTGGTTTGCAAGTTTCACCGTGCGTGGGAATGGGTGATTATGAGGCATAGTATTTTCTGTGTTTACCCATCACTCCGTTAGCATGAATAGCATGGGCTGTAAAGCTCTGTGGCCAGTACCAGATTGATAAGCCACAGAGCTCGTAAAGCTAGCATTTTCAAGACATGTGAGTAAAAATGCATGAAATAGACGTTCTTCACTAATTTTTCCTCATTTTTTTCGCTGATACATATCACTAAAATTGATATGAAGATGACTGTGTTCGTTGCGTCTTTTGTGATGTTAGAATCACGCAGTTACGCGTATGCGCAGACATGGGGCACCAAACCATACATGCGATAGAAAATACAGTAGTACTATGAGAGGGCTCACTCGGCCATGATTTTTCGCCCTAGTTTCGAGTTTAATAGCCCGAGTACCGAGTCAGCCTGAGTACCGAGTTAGCCCGGATCCGTACCCGGTATAGTCATGGATTGTATTTCCGAACAGATTGTATAATACCAAACGCGTACAGTTAAGTGCCTAAAATGGGTTTTCATACGCATGGGACTACGCGTATGAAAACCACACTATTGAAACAAAGGTTGTGTCTTTTTCTCATACGTTTCACATGTTCGAAAATACAGTATGGTTTGGTGCCCCATGTCTGCGCATATGCGTAACTGCGCGATTCTAACATCACAAAAGACGCAATGAACACAATCATCTTCATATCAATTTTAGTGATATGTATCAGCGAAAAAATGAGGAAAAACTGGTGAAGAACGTCTATTTTATGCATTTTTACTCGCATGCCTTGAAAATGCCACCTTTCATGCAAAATATCCTGAACTGCGTGATAAGTGAATGAGTGCGCAGACAAGGGAACCTTCCCTTTTTTAGTGTCAAAATGACAGCGTCGCCTATACTTGTGAAAATGAAATTGTTCTTATTCGAATTTTAATCAGATTTTCGGCAGTTACTCTCTAGGATATGAGGATTAAAATGAGGTCAGTCATTAGACTCAGAGGAATACCAAAGGAAAAGCTTGTCAATTTCAAGTGAAATGTTAGGTGCGCAGACAAGGGGCCCCCCCATCATACCTTTTTCAAGGGAACAAAACGCTGCGTCGTTGGGAAGGGGTTCACCATGACATGTTCACTAGCTCGGAAGGGAATATCGCATTAAATCTACGTTGTCTTTTTAAAATTCCATGAACTTCTTTTTCTGTAGGACTTTGAGCATTCATTATGTAAGTCTGACAGACATTCGTTTGATATTTTATTTGCTATCGTTGATTTTCTGAAAAGTTTTCGGAAAATGGATCCACCACCATAGTGCTCATCGCATGCATATCATATCGCTGCTCATCTTCGCATAGCCTAGCTTACCTTCCGTACTCCCTTGTACGGGTAGAAATAGAGCTCGCGACCAACATTGAAGCATATCTTGTCGTTACACACCCCAGTCTCATTAATACTGGTAAATGACACTTTCACAGGATGGCAGCACTGGACACTGTACGGTTGCCTTGTAGGTCGGGAATACTCAGACAAGGTCATAAGTTTGTACGTCCCCTCCCGAGTGGTGAATTGTGTTTTCACCTCGTCTTTTCCTCCTCCCTCTGAAGTCGCCATGTTGTTGGAAGTTCAACATAGCCCGGATGTGATTCGAGCGCATGCACTCTAGATATGATATAGAGTTAGAGATCAGCAGGCAGTGCATGTGCAATGGCGCTGCGCTTCATTCAATGACTTCAGTTCTTCCCAAAGAAACGCCCTCTTAAAATACACACTATGAATATAAATAGCGGAGTCTGATTTGTTTGGTCTAGTGAGAAGAGTGAGCAATATAGACCCCACCCCATCCGCCCCCCCCCCCTCTCTCTCTCTTGCTTCTTAGTTTCTCCTGTCTTTTCTCTCCAGGTTTGTCCCCCTTTCCCGGCTCTCTGTCTCTCTCTTATACTCTTTCTCTTTCTGTCTCCCTCTTGCTTTTTTCCCTCTCTATTGTCCTCTTTCTTTCTCTTTCTTTCTCTCTCTCTCTCCATCCCTTTTCCTCTTTTCTTCTCACAGTAGGGTGAATAATTATTTTAAGCATTGCTATAAGCATACTCTTGTTATATTTACATATACCTATAATCACAGGGGCGGATCCAGGATTTTTAAAGTGGGGGGGGGGGGGAATGGGGGGCAAAAGAAAATGTTGCGGGGGGGGCAAGGGCGGACAAAAAAAAAATTGACACTTTTTGTCGTGAAAATGTACAGAAATTATATTCGGCTATGAAGCTACCCAGATATGAGGACATTTGAGCATCTTGCTGCCCGATAATAAGGTGTTAGATATACATTGCGAACGGCAAAAATTGTGAAACTTTTTGTGGTGAAAATGTACAGAAATGATTATTTGGCTATAAAACTACCCCAATATGAGGACATTTGATCATCTCGCGGCCTGATTATGTGGTGGGAGTTATAGGCCTGTATTGCGAGCGAGCGAAGCGAGCGAGCAAAAATTTTGACACTATTATAGTGGAAATGTACAGAAATTATTTGGCTATAAAACTACTACCCAAATATGAGGATATTTACACGAGCTGAGCGAACAAATTTGCCCCATGCCCCCCCCCCCCCACCTTGATGCCGCCACTGCTTTCCAAGTTTCCGTTTTCTTTCTTTTCTTTTTTCCTTTTTCTTTTCCTCCATTCCTTTTTCACTTTTTTCTTTCCTTTTCTTTTCTTTTTCATTTTCCACCCTTTTATTTTTTTTCACTCCACTCCGAAAATTATTGGGGGGGGCAACTGGGGGGGGAAGCTTCTGACTGGGGGGGGGGGGGCAAATGCCCCCCATGCCCCCCTTGGTGCCGCCACTGTGTCTCTTGTACAAGTTACGTATATCTGCGAGGACTGACTCACTTGCCCGATCAATTTGTGGATTCTAACTACATCTGGCGAGCGAACGAAGCAAGCGAGCAAATTTTTGGCACTTTAATTTTACAGCCTTTAGAGGAAATATTATTACCAAAATATTTGAGATAAGGTATTTACATCTGATATTCGGGCAGTTCGCTCTGCTGCCCGAACATCGGGTGACTTTGTTTGTTTGTTTATTCATTGGAACATAGGCCTACAAGTCATTTATATACATTTGAATTCTGAATGTGAGTATATTGAAAATTGATATTTAACCCCAAAAAAATTTAGAACACAGGAGACCGTCGTCATGAGCGAATTGCTTGATATCCGACTTAATTTTCCACAAGCCAGGACCGGCCCGGGTTTCGCACGTGCTTGACTCCCCAAATGTCAATGCCCCCCCCCCCCCTGCATTGTTACCGTCACCGTCAGGTCGTATGTCTCTCCCCCCCCCCTCTCTCTCTCTCTCTATCTTTCTCTTTCTTTCTTTCTTTTCCTCCTTATCTTTTTCCTTTATTTTCTTTCCCCTTTTTCTCCTTCTTTCCTTCTTCCTTTCTTCTTCTTCTTTTTCTTTTCCCTTCTTTTTTCTTTTTTTTTCGCCGCCAATAGGGGGGGCCGCGGCCGATTCGGCCCCCCTGGATCCGCTAGTGAATCAGAAAATATTGCTGGAAATTGTCGCAATACATTGCTATTGTGATTTTTAATATTTTGTTATTATTGTAGGCTTTTATTGATGCTCTGGTAAATGCAGTATGCATGTATTTGTCTACCCAAAACGTTGCGTTTCACTTGAAATTAACGTTACCATCAGTGCTATCGGTTTTTAACCCCCCCCCCCCCCCCCTCTCTCTCTCTCTCTCTCTCTCTCTCTTCTCTCTCTTTCTGTCTGCCCCCCCCCCCTCTCTCTCTCTCTCTCTCTCTTTCTGCCTGCCCCCCCCCCCTCTCTCTCTCTCTCTTTGTTTCTCTTGCTCCGGTTTTCTTTCTCTCTCTTTTAATTTGTCCTCTTTCTTTAGCCCCCCCCCCCCCATTTTTTTTCTCACATAGGGGCCCTACAATGATCATTTTTTATGCACTATTACTGAAGCTTTCTCTTGTCATTATTTACAAATTTGTGGATGCATTTTTATCTCTTATTATTATCAGTATTTATGCTGGATGTACCACAGTTCCATATTACTACAATATCGGTCCACAATTAGCCGCAAATGTGTTTTTGTTTTATTTTATCAATATACCGTCTTGAATAAATAAATAAATCAGATAAAAGATACATAACTTCCATAACAGATGACTTTGGTGTCTATTTCACAAAACTTTAAGAAAATTGAAGTCTGTGATGTCACTCAAAATATGAAATTTATGAATGTTTCTGACCATTTCATCACTCCGTTAGTCAAGAAGTTTAGTGACCCATCCATAGGTACCGGTAATGCTCTTTGTCAGCGAATGTCGCTTCGACGACTGATTACTTTGGACATATCTTTCAGTGACCATGATGATGCAGAGCGGTTCTTAGAAATAGGCCACTGTAAATTTTTCATCTTTGGTCTACCATGTTCATCTTCGTGTGAAAAAAGGCAATAATTCTAATACTACTACAGCGTATTATACTAGAAAGAAACAATTGGATAACAAATAAATACATGAGGAAAGGACAAGCAAAAGATATTAAAAAATTACAATATTTGGCCATGTGAGTTTTTGGTTGCATAGAGCTATACAAACCGAGGAAAAGTGAGAAAAGTGATTTGTCTAACTCTATCCCATAGCGTCATACGTTACGCGTATGGGTAATCCGGGCAGGGAGCGGAGTTTTTGCCCGGATTAAGATGGCGCGCGCGCCCGTTCAATTCCGCACAGCGATCTGAGGGAGTACGCCCTCTAGTGTCTATTATAGGATCTCTATGGGGGCTTTAAACAGAATTTTTGCTGGGGAAGGTTTGAAAAGGTTATCCAGGGTAAAATTTTGCGCTTATTCCAAAAATGTCTGTCTTATTGACCCTAGTGACGACATTTTGGTCGTTTTGTTTACCATTTTTTGACCAAAAATGACCATTTTGGTCAGTTTAGATCAGGGGTAATTATCCCAATCGTAATTATCAGCGAAGAAAGTTTGATAGGCCTATCCTATGTAAAAATGTGCACTGGTTCGAGAAAAAGTTGTCTTATTGACCCCACTAACAATGGAGTGGTCATTTTGGCCACTTTTTGGCCAAAATTGACCATTCAAGTCGTATTTTTTTTGTCCAAAATCTGATACATAGTGTAATCAGAATCATTTGAAGAATAGGTTATAACTTCCAAATTTAAGGACGTTCCACAGTTAAATTCAAATCAATGTCATCCATGTCATTTCACCAAACTTTGCATACAGTTACTTTGGTCCATGACAAGCCCAAATACGCATAGAAAATTATAGGTCATGATGTGCTTATCTTTTTTCTATGGGACACTGAACTGTGCCATGATTGGTGTCAGGTAGAATGACGTTATCGCAGGTTTTTGGCCATTGATAGGCCTCAAATTCCCAATGTCATATACAAATCCCCATTATTCTGTCAAAATCCATGTCATATTCGTCAAACTTTCCAGATTTGTAGAGAAAAGTATACTGAAGGAGAAAAGTTTTAAAATGGGGGTCAATGCACTCGTTTTTATGCTAGCAGCGCCCTCAGTTGGCGGAAAAGGTCAAAAACTCGCAAAACTCGTAAGAACTGGCTGAGAACCTGTCTAGGAATGGGATGGGTTCGAAAAAACTATACTGTACATTCAAAATCCATGTCAGATTCGTAAATTTTTCCAGATTTGTAGAGAATTATATACTGCAGAAGGAGAAAGTTTTAAAAATGGGGGTCCATGCACTCGTTTTTGTGCTAGCAGGGCCCTCAGGTGGCGGAAAAAGTCAAAAAACTCGCAAAACTCGCAAAAACTGCGCATGGCTAGCTGGGAACCTGTGTCTGGGAATGGGATAGGTGCAAAAAAACTCTACTGTACATTCAAAATCCATGCCAGATTCGTTAATTTTTCCACATTTGTAGAGAATTATATACTGCAAAAGGAGAAAGTTTAAAAAAATGGGGGTCCATGCATTCGTTTTTGTGCTAGCAGGGCCCTCACCTGGCGGAAAAAGTCAAAAACTCGCAAAACTCGCAAAAACTGCACAAGTCATGGCTGGCTGGGAACCTGTCTGGGAATGATATGGGTTCGAAATAACTCTACTGTACATTCAAAATCCATTCCAGATTCGTAAATTTTTCCAGATTTGTAGAGAATTATATACTACAAAAGGAGAAAGTTTAAAAAATGGGGGTCCATGCACTCGTTTTTGTGCTATCAGGGCCCTCATTCGGCAGAAGAAGTCAAAAACTCGCAAAACTCGCAAAAACTGCGCATGGCTGGCAGGGAATCTGTCTGGGAATGGGATAGGTGCAAAAAAACTCTACTGTACATTCAAAATCCATGCCAGATTCGTAAATTTGTCCAAATTATATTACCCCACCCCATCACACACACCCAGGGAGGTGTACGACTCTCACTCCTCCCTCACCTCAACTCAACATTCATAACCATGCCCAACATACTCATGACGACCCCCCCCCCCCCCCCCCCCCCCCCCCCCCACACGCACGCACATACACACACAAACTGCATGCACCCTTTTCCGGTTCATCTGTCTGTACATAAGAGAGAGTCCCATTTTTGTAAGTGCACCCCCAGTTTTCCCTTTTTGTTGGCTATTTTATATTCTTCGTCTCTGTAATCTTTCATCATATCTATTACTTTCTGTCCGGATGGCAGAGTGCCTTGTTTTCTAGAAATGAAAATGATATGTTTTACTAGAAAGATTAAACAATTTATTACATATATTCTAACAGTTTTGCCGGATACTCCCATAAAAATTGATTTCCAATCATCACTATCAACTTCCTTTAAGTGTAACTTTTTAATTACCTCCTGCCATAATCGTTTCACTTTTGGGCAATCTAAAATAAATGTTGGTATGTTTCTACTTCTTTTTTACAAAAGGAACAAAAGTGATCCGACTCAAAACCAAATTTAAAGAGCTCCTGTTTCGTATATACAGCCCCTTGTAATAGTTTGTATTGAAACTCTCTTTGTTTACTACATAACATTGCATTTTTCACTCTTGTGAATGTTTCTTTCAATTCCCCCATTCCAAGATCATATTGACAATGCCTGTCTGTAACATGTAATGTGTAATCTTTTTGAAATTTTTCAATGAAGTAATCATATAACCGTCTAGACTTTAAATCACACAATTTCTGTAAACTTCCAAATATCATCAGTTCTATTTCAAAATTTTCAGTATCCACTTCCATAAAATCACTTTGTATCCACTCCTGTCTAATAACAGAAAATATTTTTTGAATCCTGAGCAGGCATTCAGTGGTAAAGCCCAAATTATAGAAATGTGATACTGGTTTTAAATGACCTCCTACAATTATATCTGATGCCTGAAATATACCTTTCTGAAATAGTTCAACATCAAAAATAATTTTATTACTAATACATATACACCTATTATTGAAAATAACAGGATTAATCTTATTTTCTCCCAAAATGTCTTGCAGTTGTCTAATATCTTGCCTTGCTTTCAACATATCTTTATAAA
>CM046834.1:1159941-1241208 GCA_025618425.1 Heliocidaris tuberculata
AATGTTCATGATTGCAAGACAATAAATAGAAAGGGGTAGGAAAAATATAACGAAATGAAATAGGATGAAAATATGCAGCAGAAATCCCTCTGTCGTAAGTGGCCACTGTAAGATATTGAATTTGAAATGGTGGTGGGGGATGTCCGTCAGACGCTCCCGAATAAATGACCCAATCCCCATTCATTGAGATACGTCAGCTGGAGGGTTATCAGGATGGGATCTAGTAGAAAGTATTCAAAATAGATTTACGTAATGTATTCTAATAAGTACCTTTCCCCTTCTGATAAGCGCACTTTTTTCGCCTTCTGAAAAGTGCACCTTTTCAAATCTGATAACTGCCACCTTATCTCTCTAATAACTATCCTTTTTTCCTTCTGATAGTGCCCTTTTGCCCCTTTTCGATCTAAATATTGTCCCGTTTTCTCTCTATTATATGCCCCTTTTCTCCTTTGATAAGTGCATGTTTTACTTCTGATAGGTGCCCCTTTTACCTTCTAATATGTGCCCTTTTCCTCTTCTCATAAGCGCCTCTTTTCACCTATTATAAGCGCTCCTTTCCACCTCTGATAAGAACCCTTTCCTCTTCTTATTATTGCCCGTTTTACCTGTATTTCCAACTTTTTTTTTTTTTTTTTTTTTTTGACAAAAAGACAAAAAGAGCCATATCTAGCTACAAAGAATCGGTGTGGTTTTACTGGTACCCATATTACTACAACTACAATGCAAGCAGCGGAGCGAGGAGCTGAAGGCAAAGGGCAAAAGGGGGCACAATTCTTCTCCCCCCCCCCCCCAGCAAATGATTTCTCATTCCGCTCGCTCGAATGTGCCAATAATTTACACCAAGTTAGTGCAGTATTTTCTGAAAATGTCCCCATAACTCACTCGCTACGCTTGCTAGTTCTTACAGTATATAATGAAATCAAGCAGATCGCATAAAGTATGTATATCGGTGTAATCCTAAAGAAAACGACAGGGTTAATGTACAAATTGAAAGATCATTCGACATTCCCCCAATTAGATTTGCTGTTGTCATTTTCATTATACATGTATATCGCTGTAAATAATGTATAACTCAAGGACTCCAGCAATAGAAAAGAAGTCCGAAAATTTTTGCTTGTTCGCTTCGCTTTCTCGCACATGAATCGTTAGACCATTACACACAACTGCGTATCAGGGAAGTTGAAGTAGTGACCAGAGCAGCGTTTCATCAAACGGTCATCAAGTTCGCCGACATCCTATTGAAACGCGTGTATCAAAATTAACATGCGTTTCAATGGGATGTCGGCGAACTTGTTGTACTTATGACGGTTTGATGAGAAACGATGTCCAGAACCACAATAAAAAGGGAAGAAGGTGATTGCTGATTTTAACTATACTAATTAGACTGTAGGGGATACCAATGTCACAGAATGGTCCTTTTTTAGCTTTTTTTAGCTATGAATATGAATTGCACAAACAAGTAGCTAGATTAACCAGAATCGTAATAGTTGAGCAGCATATCTTCATAGTCCAAAAATGGGGGGGGGGGGGGGGGGGGGGGGGGTTCGCGGGCGCAGCATACTCCATATAGGCATCCAGTGACCATTCATTATACACGGATTCTAACATTACCGGTATGTACAACGTGACTTCCTCTAATACTGCACTTTTCTTACTGATCCAGTCAATTCCCCCGTCCTATATATATATATATTTTTTTTTTTGGGGGGGGGGGGGCGTTGGGGGTGGGCATTCTATGGCGTTTGGTAGGCACTTAACTTGTGGTATAGGAATTTATAAACAGTGCTTATCTAGGGAATTATGGTGCCCGGGACAAAATATGAAACTGCCCCGCCCCTCCCTGATTAAAAAAAACAAAAAACAAAAAAACAAAAAAACAACTGATATTAACCTCAAACACTTTGTGGAAATGAATTTGAGGCACTTTACGTTGGATAGTTACAGGAAGTTTTTAAAAACTTTCAAGATCCTAACGAAACATTTTCTGCGAATGAGCAAAGGGACCAAGCCAAACTTGAATCTTTCTTCATAATAAAATTTTAATTTTGTCATGAAAATATACTAAACATGGTATAAATCAACAGACAACCTTGCTGCAGGAATAGGAGGTGAAAATCACCCAAAATTGGACTTACCTAGTTTTTCCCCTCCCCCCTTTCTCTTTTTTCTTAAATAGAGTGAAACGGTGGGGGGGGGGGGGGGGCGCGAACGTCAATGTGCTCGGCCATTTGCGATGCTTCAAATTCAAGTCAGTGGCAACTCACTCGTGGTAATGAATGTACCTGATAAGGTCGCTCCCATGTCCTTTACAACATGAACCTGCCGGGGGAGGGGGGGGGGGGGCATAACCTTTACCAGAAGACACGGGAGCCCGTCCGAAGGTACTTGTTTTTGATGCCGTTATGGGATAGAGGGGTCTGGCTACACGCACAGCGGAATGTTAATTCTTGGCCAAACCTGCGCACTCTTTGTCAGAAAATCATGGTTGAAAGGGTGACTCTATGAAATGTCGAAAGGAGTTTTCCTCACAACCAGCCTAATTTGAAATACATAAAATAAATTACGAAGGGCGCAAGAGCGTCACCAGAGCGGGCAGTGACTTCTCATTTTCCTTAAATCTCTCTTTGCAAATTTAGAAGATTGAAAATACAAAAGCTCCCTACAGTGCGAAGGGACTTCGATATCTTATTTAAAGGGGTAAAGTTAGAGGGGCAAGTTGCCCCTTGAAAATTCTAGAAATAATAGGAACTTTCAGTAAAGTGAGGAAATTATATCGTTTATAGTGAATAATCATCCAGTTAGTCTTTTAAAAGTTTGGATAAGCTATAGTTATGGAGGGGCCGCGAAGCATTTTTGAAAGTGGGGGGGGGGGCTGATTTGATTTCACTTGAATAATGACAATCTCGCACCTTTTTTCGGGGAATTTATGAAACGTGTCTACTCAAACAAGTGTGTGTGTGGGGGGGGGGGCTGCAGCCCCAGCCCCCCCCCCGGTTCCGCGGGCCATGTTATGGGAAAACACTCCTCCAACACAACTCACCACTCCTGTGCTCCACTTCATTGCAAGGGAAGCCCCCAAGGCCCCCCGGGTCCCCCCCCCCCCCCGCTCTACATCTTTCTATAACCCCTTCCTCCCACATTCATTCCGGATGTATATTGCATTGTCTTATCCTCTGATTATCTTTTTAAAGACCCTCTCGTCTGATGACACACATCAGGGATTTCAAAACTATAATTTTTCAGGGTTGGAGGAGAACTCCCTTCCACATCCACACCTAGGTGTATATGCAGTTTCCTACTATCAGTTTTCTTTCCAAACTAGTAAAATTCGTGCATCGTTTACCTTTCTTGGGTAATAATGATAAATGACACTGTAAAGCGCAATTAAGTATTCACGGAATACGCTATATAATTGTAACATAATTTTATTTATTATTATTATTATTATTATTATTATTATTATTATTATTATTATTATTATTATTATTATTATTATTATTATTATTATTATTATTATTTATTATTATCATCATTATTATTATTATTATTATTATTATTATTATTATTATTATTATTATTATTATTATTATTATTATTATCATCATTATTATTATTATTACTTCCAATCTCAAAAATTTCGTGGGAGGTGAGAGATGAATCTAAGACAAGGACAATTACCCCCGCCGGAAAGTTACCCCCTAGCACAATTAGCCCTCGGTATCACAACGAGAGCCTCCCTCCTCTCCATCCCCACCCCCTCCCCCCCCCCCCTCCCAAGGGGGCTGGGGGAACAATACCCCCACATTTTCAAGTAGATTCAGCCTACTTTTGTCTGATAAGTGACGGTTTTGTTCATAAGTACCTTCCCCCTTTCCCCTTCTTATAAATGCCCCTTATCACCTCCAGTGAGCTGTGCCCACTTCCTCTTTTAATAATGCCCCCATCCTGCCACTATGCAATTTTAAAATCCCAGTGCCGTCACTGAACACTGAATTTCAAACTGAAAAGTGAAAATTCAGATACATTTATACATTTTTCTTTCTTACACTGTTTAAAAATGTTAAATGAATGGGGAAAATTGAAATAACAGACCAATAAAAGTTTGAGTAAAATTGATAAGAAATGAGAATGTTATTAATTTTTTAAAGTTGTAATCAATCAAACACAATTTGGCAACCGACTCCGTGACGTATCTTGTAAGGGCCATCCCATTTGCCCTGCAGAACTAAAAAAAGAAATATTTTCTGCTTTTATTTAAATCAGCTAAATACCAGGGTGAACTTCCCCTTTCATGTAACTATTTGCGAGAGACTAAAAAAAATTTGGCCTCTATGTTTGACTGAAAGTTTTTTTTGTTTTTTTGAAGGTCTACATGACTGTTCTTTACAATAAGGCATAAGCTATTGATTTGTTTGTTTAAAGTTATTATCACAGTTTATCTCAGTGAATAATATAGAAGGACTTTCAAATTAGCTCTCAGACTGTTGGGCTCGACACGTGCCCAGGCCTGTCATAGAAGCCGAGGAAAAGGGGGGGGGGGTGGGGTGGGGGGGGGGGGCAGAGAATGGGGATTTGTAGTTGCTTGGCTTCGCTCCTGGCAGAGTAATATAGATGCAGTGTTTTTCTACTTATGACTTTTGACAAACATGGCGCGGTATAAATGGTCACTATTATTATTATTTACAAATCCCGTCTACTACAAGGCCCACAAATAGAATGGGTAACACCGTCTTTCCGCCCACTCGCAAGGAAAAATAATGTGACATAAATCATTTTACAGTAAAACAATGGAAAATATTGATATTTTCTAGTGCTCTAATTTTTTGTTTCTTACTCGGTCTCTTCACCATTCCCTCGCATATTAATGAGGTAGTGTTTCTAAAGACTGTTCTGTAGAAACACGGTTCAAGTCAAGGCCTCGGAAGTAAGGGGCAGGGGCTATACTCAATTTTCCCCCGCCCTTAGCGAAACAAGAACCTATATTGCACTTAATAATTTGCAATAAACAATGAATAAGCTTTCCATAGGGGTAAAAAGTATAAAGTTTTATGGAGTTCAACAGCCCAAAATATCAATAATCTTACTAGGTAGCTATAAGCTCCCTCTTATTTTCCTGTATGTCTCCGGGCAGCCGCGTGAAGCTGGGGGGAGGGGGGAACTTTCCTCTTTTATTGGTCCCCCCCCCCCTCATGACAATAAATTTTGCTGTATCGCGATAAAAAAAAATTTTAGTGCTCTAAAATAAAGAGGCAAAATTTCACCATACCAAAACCAAAATTTTCACAAGTCATGGTTCCCACGCCCGTTACATCATACACTGGTAATGAAACAGCACTGGAAACAGTGCTTTTGTTGATAGAAACCCGGTGGCGTAAAAGGGAGGGGGCAGAAGTTTAACTCTATCAATTAGTGGGCTACAAAATAGTTTTGCCCCCTCCAAAACACACACAAGACCATAATTTTGCAGTATGGCAACATTGAAAAAAATTAAATGTTTTCAATAGATGAAGTACTTATCATTGCGTACTATAGAAAGTCAGTCTACATGCGAGGCCACGATTTTGTGGGACAGAGGCTCGATCTCTTGTATATAAAAAGGGGTAGGGGGGGAGAAGGAGGATCGATACTGATGATGATTTAAACATCAACTGATTGAACATAATATGTACATTACCATGGCGGCGGAGCCGGGATTCGGCAAGGGGCTCGATGGGCCCTCTGCCGAGTTCCGAAATCAAGAAAAGTGTCCTTGCTGTGACAAAAGAAAATCTTCTGAGGAACAAATGCCCCTCCTGTCAATTGCCAATCCTGTGATAAAATTGTCCTTGAATTTATCTGATTTAGACTGCTTCATTGAGAAAATGATTTCTCTTAATTTATAATAGGCATACAATTGTTTGCGTGTGTTCTTGTTCCATCCCAGCAACAGTCACCCCCCCCCGCCCCTCCCTGTATAACATACGAACATTCACTCTTTAAAAAAAATAATTGTTTTAATGAATACATTGAATTTATCAACAGTCTTTTCACTAACGCCTTTGCGACTAGAATATTTCATTAGGCCTGTGGACATTGACAGCCGATACACCCCCCCCCCCCTCCGGCCTTAGTATAGGCCCTATGACGAAATTTAGTGGAATTTAGCTCTGCCTCCACATGGATTACAAATCTCCTATGATTTTTCAAAGTTCAAGTATATAATGCAAGGAGTGTAACAACCGATGAAGAAGATTTTTTTTCTTTAATTGTTAAGAAAACAAACCGTATGTTTTATCATTTACTCATCATTATTTTACACTACTTTTTCTTCTTCTTCTTCTTCTTCTTCTTCTTCTTCTCCTCCTCCTTCTTCTTCTTCTTCTTTTATTTTTTATTATATTTTTTTTTTTTGGGGGGGGGGGGGAGAGGGTTCACATTTTTTCGCCGGGGAGGGGGGAGGAGGACGAGGATGGTTCTCGTTTCAATTATTATAGCAGATAACTCCTTGGTTATAGCATGGGAATGTATTAATGTAACTAGGATTCTGGTTATAGCAAGGTAGGCAAGCCATCTCCCCATTCATGTATTAGTACCCCTTATGCACTGGATATCAGTTAATCCTTGGGTAAACAGGCGGCCTTCCAGTGGTCATGACAACGAGTCCACATAGGTCATGACCCTTAATTGCACACAGATGGAGGATAAGAGCGTGAATAGTGTCCATGTAGTAGAAGTTTGTATACTTTGTATGCACTATATAGCTTTGACTATACATAGTAAAAATGAGCTGTACATGTGGGGAGTTCTCCTAATCTAAATCATCAACTTGTTTCTCTTTCCTCGCTCTTTACATGGTATTTATGAATAAACTTTATACATTCATTTTATTATGACAATTTTTTTATGACGGTAATAAAAATAATAATGATAATAATAATAATAATAATAATACTACTACTAATAATGATGATGATAATTATGATAGTATCAATCATAATAATGAAATAAAAATGAGTAGTAGTAGTAGTAGTAGTAGTAATGACAATAATAAACCAACTCCGCACGGTTTATACTTTACTTTGATTTTTGTTAGTTTGCTAAAAAGAGTGTAGGCTTACTACTACTATACTCTAAAAATTTATAGGGCGACTATAAATAATCAGTCACCAACAGAAATATATTAAACACCCTGAGCCCTGCCAGGCCATATACTTCCCTTATTGAACAATATTATTAACGTACATGGTTTGCTTTATTGACAAAAAAAAAACCAAAAAAAAATCCTGGAAATAGACTAACTCTTAGCTGACGTCACGTAACGACCAGAGCACACGTAATTGTATAGACGTCACGTAATGACTAGTCAAGGTACACGTTACCTAAATGACAAAGCACACATTACAGTAACTGACGCTTCTGAACCCTTTGGCCACCTATGGCTGGAGGGGTCAGGAACGTCTGTAAAAGTAAAGTAGACGTACCCTTAAACACACGTGACGTGATGACCAAAAACAGTACGCGTACTGAATAATGGCTTCTGATTGGTCAATATAGGTACGTGTATCGAAAATCAAGTACGCGTGGTGAGTAGACGTAAGTAGACCCCGATGGCTTGCCATATTTAGCCACCTATGGCCGGAGGGGTCAGGAACGTCTGTAAAAGTAAAGTACACGTACCCTTAAACACACGTGACGTGATGACCAAAAACAGTACGCGTACTGAATACTGGCTCCTGATTGGTCAATATAGGTACGTGTATCGAAAATCAAGTACGCGTGGTGAGTAGACGTAAGTAGACCCCGATGGCTTGCCATAGCCCGCCGCCATTTCTACCGCCACGGGTGTTGGGGATGCTGGTGTAACAGCTCCGCCTACATCTCCAATACTGTACGTTATCAATATCGGTGGCCGTAACCTTGGCCTCTGACTGAGATTTTGAGCGAGTTTTTACCTGAGAAGCGAGCGGCATCTTATCTCGGAACTGGAATCAGGATGAAACTTAAATAATAGCCAATTAAACAGTAAGGTATACTCACATCCTTTGAAACTAAAATCGGCAAAATACTAAAAAAAAAGTCCGGAGCTAGGGTGTAAAATTACGTCTTATTCGCCATGTTAAAACATGTGCTAGGGAAGTGTCGGCTGCTAGCGGAGCTTTGCAGATGTTCTGAAATGACTTTCTTACAGGACAAAACATCATGAAACATCATTGGGGGCGTCGATCCCTTCCAGTTTAATGTATTTTGTATACAGATTGAGACACAATTAATTTGAAAATGTCGACGAATAGAGCACAGCAAAGTAAGTTCAAAGTAGTTCGCAATATGGTGAGCTGAGTGAAGCAGAATGTACACGATGGGCTATCCTCGGCGTTTTTTGTTATGACTCACCCCCTACCCCCCCCCCTCTCTCTCTTCTCCGTCATCCCCCCCCCCCCCTCTATGAGGAAGTCTGCTTGGTATGATGTTTCCAGCCTGAGAAAGAAAGTGTAGCAATGAACTGAATGTGGCCTATCGCTAGAATGTGCCTTTTATTTTCTTTGTTTTAACGGAAGGGGGGGGGGGGGCCGGGCTGCAATTTTTCTGTACCTTTTCCACTATTGGTCCCATTCATCAATAATAATCTGTCTAAACGAGATTCCTAGTTACATGAGAAGCTAATCCCAATACGTACAACATACCCCTTAGCAGCATCTAACTTGCACCATGAACTAGATGCATAAAAACAGTACAAAATTGAGTAATGTCACAAGGGGCGTTTTTATCTCCCTACCTGCAAACGCAAATACAACAGAATGGATGAATGGTACCAAAATTTTCAGTAGAGAAAACTCTTCAAAGTGGAAGCAAAATATCTCATATTTTGTAGATATGACCTACAATGTATGCTCATAAAGAAATCCTGATAGCTGGCGCTGTTATCATACCCTCACAGAGCCATCCATGCAAAGAGTCTGCCTAGTTGGACACAATATGGCGCTTAACTTTTGTTATATATGCTTGCCCAACAAAGCAACATGCACTATATTGTTACCTGCTGGAGCAGAGTTGACCAAACTCTGGACCCTCATTCTCTTTAGCTTGGGTTATACCTTAAAATATACAAAATACAAATTAACTGACGTTGATAATGTATTATCAATTCAAATTTAACTATACATTTGTTGATCATGATCGAATATCAAAGCAGGCCTATTTCGCCTGTAGAATTCCCGTCCCTTTAAAAGACAGCCCATACAGGGGCGGTGATCGGGGTGTAGTAGTATCTGGGTTCTTACTATGACTCTAAACTCCAAAGAAACTACTCTGAGAAATAATGGGTTCGTTCACAAAGCTGTTATATTCTGCTTCTCTCCTGTCGCGCTGCTTACATTCAGCTTGCGAGATTAGTTTCATCTCTGATTGTCTGTCCTCGCCCAAGAGGTGGCGCTGCACCTCTTTACATCTTTCCCCTTCATTTTTTTTTTTTTTTTTTTGAACAAAAAAAACGAGAAACATATGGTCCTCAAAAGATAAAAACCTTTTTTTTTTTTTTTTTTTTTTTTTTTTTTTTTTTTTGGTGAATTCCAGCTCAACCATCGAAAGAGATTGTTTGTGTTTTTTGGGGTAAGACTGTATTTTGAAATATGCCAGGTCAAAACACTGAAAAAGTGAAAAAATATCTGATGAGCAAAACCAGTTATATAATGATGCCAGATAAATTTAGAGGTTATATTCATTTGCAAAATTTAAGCATACATGTACAGTATAATAATCATGAAATCATCTTTCAACAGTCCACTTAAGTGTCCAATAGTCCAAAGCATGAGAATAATGAGCCTTGGCACAAATGTCCATGAGTCCAGTTTAATGACTAAATGTCCAACAGTCCTTTATACTCTGTTCACTATCTTGTCCAGCTATTCAGTTCAAATGTTCATATTTCAACTGTAGATCCAGAGTTGTCGTCTGTTGCTTTTAAACGTCACACAACTGTAAACTTGATGTTTTGTACTTCACAAAGTCTTGGAGATAAGCCGGTGGACGGATGGTGCGACCATATCTTGTTTTTTTTTTTCGCTACTACCTGGTGTTGCAGTTTGGTCACCAGCACTGTTGTCAGCCAGCTGTGTCTGCATACTTGGTTCAATCACCACCCCATCATCAGGCTCACGGCGACTCCAGGTTTCAGACACTTTGCGAAGATGTCTCCGATTTCTACAATAAGTAGCTCCATTCTTTGTCATCACCACATATGAATGTGGCTCTGGTGCAGAATGAAGGACTTTTGCTCTGCGCCAATCCTGTTGCCTATTATGTGGCTGGATACGACTACGTCCCCTGGTTTCAATGGAGCCATTCTTTCGCTGTGCGATTGTACTGATATTGCTGCTCCTTCGTCTGCTTCATCTGCTCTTTCACCCCAGTGGGAAACCTCACCTTTCAGTAGCTTTGTAGTAGTTGGTAGGGTAGTACGTGTTCTTCGATTCATTAGTCGTTGCACTGGACTAGAAGAGAAACCAGGTGTTGGTGTATTTCTGAATGCCAACAGACTCAAATATGGGTCTTGTGTGTCCTTCCTTCGCCTTCTTGAGGAGCGACTTGGCTGTCTTCACAGCATTTTCCACTTTCCCATTTGCCTGAGGATACAGTGGAGACGTTGTTGTGTGGTTGAATTCCCAGGTGGCCCCAAACTTGACAAATTCACTGGATGCAAACTGTGGCCATTATCTGTCACCACTTCCTCTGGAATTCCATGACGGGAAAATTGGGCTTTCATTTTGTGGATGACAGCTGATGAAGTTGTAGATGTCAGATAGTCTACCTCAATGAAATTGGAATAGTAGTCTGTTATCACTAGGTAGTTGCGGGAATCAAGGACAAACAGATCTGCCCCTACTTTTGTCCATGGTCTGTCTGGTACCTCGTGTTGCTGTAGGAGCTCTTTCTGCTGCCTGGTACCCATTGCTATACACACATCACATCTCTGTATGTAGTCTTTCACTTCACTGTTCATATTGGGCAATAGAGATATTCCCGTGCTCTCTTCAAGCAACCGTTTTCTCCTAGGTGTGATGAATGTAGTCGCTCTATCATGCCCTTCCTCATGCTCTTTGGTATCACTACTCTTTCACCTTTCATCTGAAGATGAGACCATCAGACATGCTTAGCTCATCTCTTATGTGAAAAAAATGGTGTGATATACCTGATGGGAGTTCTTGTTGCCTCACTGGCCACCTATTCATTACTGTTGCAAGTAGCTCTTGCATCATGTCATCCTCTGTTGTACATTGCTTTAACTTCTCCAACAACGGTTGTGCAATTTGGCAGATGATCCAAGACGTTGACTTGCTCCATCTCTGCTCGTCGTTGTACCCCAGCCACATCTGTTGGGTTTTGCATATCTCTCACTGCCGTTACCTTTGCTGGGTCTGGTTTTAAGCCTTCCTCAGTGATAAGGTGACCATGAAGGCCACTTCCTTTATTTTGAACTTCAACTTCTGCTTGTTGAGTTCAGAGTTTTCTCTCTGCATCTTTGCATCAAAGCTCTCAGCTTGGCATCATGGTCTATCTCAGCTTCAGTCACTGTTTCACCCTCACATACACCAGAATATCATCTGCGATTTTCCTCACTCCTTGCAGACCTTCAAGTGCTTCATTAAGCCTTCGCAGAAACTCCTCTGGTGCTGAGGCAATACCGAAGGGCATCCTCTTCCATCTGTAACGCCCAAATGGGGTGTTGAATGTTGTCAAGTATGAGCTGTCTTTGTCAGTTCAATATGCCAGAGCCCACTCTTTGCATCGACTACTGAAAAACACCTTTGCTTTAGTCAGATCTGGCAGAATGTCTTCGATGATCTTCATGGGGTAGTGGTTCCTTCTGACAGCCTTGTTCAGGTCTTGCGGGTCTAAGCAAATCCTCAATGCATTGTTTTGTTTGTTGACACAAACAAGACTTGAGACCCATTCTGTATCAACTGGAGCAACGTACAATATCTGCAATCTACCAGCTTCTCCAGCTCAGCTTTCAGTTTCTCTTTAATAGCTACTGGTACCCGTCTTGGTGGGTGTACAACAGGTTTCACTGTAGGGTCCAGTTCTATCTTGTAGCGGCCAGGTAGCTTCCCAACTCCATCATCAAACACAACGGCATACTCAGAACAGTTGTTCTGCAGAGCTTATCCTTGGTGTGTCATTCAACTCCATGATTTTCTCATGCTGCACCTTAATTAAGCCCATCAGTTGACTGATGGCTTCCTAGTATGGGAGTCAGCTTTCCATTGTCCACAATGATGAACTCCACATCATAGACCTCCTGACTCTTGGGATTTACGACATTCAAAATTCATTTTCCCATTGGTTGCATTGTACTCCAGTTGTACATAGACAGCAAGCCCCTCGTAGGCTGGAGCATTAAGGTACTTGTGTTGATGGCAGTATGAGGTAAGACATTGCAGGTCGCCCACAATCAACTTGAAACTTCACTGACTGTCCCTCGACCACCATGTTTGCAAAGATCCTTTTCTTTGGCCGTCCTTGAATACAGTTTATTTCTTCTGGTTCAAGGGTGATCACATGAAGCATGAATTCTGGATCTTCCTCTAATTCCTCTTCTTTGCAAACTCCATGTACATTAGTCAGCATCGTCTTGCACTGGCTCTTTAAAGTGGTTGCTTTTCCCACACCGTGCACATTTTTGCCATAGGCAGGACATTTCTCCTTGATGAACTCATGGTCTAGTCCACAATACCGACATTTGCGTAGTTTCCCTGCACCACTCTTCTGCCTCTGTGACTGCCGCTGAGAAAAATTCTTACTGGATTTCTCCTGGACTGCATGCACTGCATCTCACATCAAGCACACACCATCCTACTTTTGGTCAGTTCTGATGCACGGCAGATCTGGATACAGCTTTCTAGAGATAAGCCTGTTTCTCTCAGTAGTCTCTCTCGAAGACTCGACTCTCTAATGCCACAGATGATGCGATCTCGTTAATTCTGTTAATTGTAAAATAATAATTTCCATAATTTATGCATATTTTCTTTGTGTTTAGAAGTAAATTGTTAATGTCTGAATATGTGTATATATATTTTTTTCTGTAATATTGTTGAACAAGCGGGGGGGGGGGGGGCACAGACAGGCATATCTGGGAATTATGGTGCCCGGGTCAAACACTGAAATTGTGCCCCTTCCCCGCCCAAGCCTAACAGTATAAGTGAGGGAGCAAAGCGACCAAGCGGTAAGTTTTGTTGTTGTTGTTGTTGCATTTTTAATCCTCAAGAGATCCAGATCAAGTGAGATCCAGGAAAATTCCCAATGGAGCACTGCACTCGAGTGGTAGAGTTAAGAAATTTAAAACACTGATAAAAGTTTTTCTATACTTTTTTTTTTCGAATTGGGCGATAATTAACGAAAAGTCGAAAACCATGCATAAATACAGGCAAAGTCAAGCATAGGCGTACGAGCACATTTTTTTTGCAGGGGGGGGGGGGGGGTCACGACTTTTCCCGAATATCAACATTCCAGTTTTTGTAAGCGAGCAAAAATTTTGACACTCCTTCGTATTAAAAAAAAAATGTACAAAAATTACATGTTCGGATACCTCGCTGACCGAAAATGAGGATAATTCGGGCGGGCACCTCACTGCCCGAATTTGAGGTGGTGGAATATCGGAACTTTGAAAATCCGGGGGGGGGGGGGGAGGTGGCTGCAACCCCCAGCCCCACCCTCCCCCCCCCCCCCCCGCCCACGCCTCGTTCATCTATGTATAACAAGGCAAGGATCATAGTGTTTCTTCCTTTTCTCCTTTTAAAATTATTATTATTTTTTTTTTAGCGGATGAACAAGGGCCATGGCCCCTTTCCCCTGGCTACGCCTATGACTAGCGTAGTCAAGGGAAGGGGGCAGTGGACAATAACCCCAAATTATTAAAAAATTGTTGGTAGTCTTGTGGGTAGTCCTGATATTTTGTCGGTATAGAACAACCAAAAAAAAGTCTCCACAGTAGAATTAAGAATATTCGCGCAATTACACGTCATGTTTGGGGAAGCAAAGTTCTGTTAGTAAGTTTGTAAGTTGTAATGGTATCTAGTTTCTTTTTTTTAAATGACAATATGTTTTCTTCAAAATATATCGCTCGCAATTTTAAGTTTATAGACATGTGAAAGTTGATATATATAGGAAAGACGCATCTTCCCTCAAAATTTGTGGAAGTATAGGCTTTTTATTATCAATACATGTATCAAAATCATTATCATCATCATGATTATCGTCATCTTCATCGTCATCACCGGCGTCATCACAATCTCCTAGCTCCTTCTTCATCATAACCACCTTATCATGTAAATTATCACCTGCGACATAAAGTTCATTTCTGTCGGTAATTTTGAGTGGTTGCCCCTCCCCCTTCCGTATACAGCTGGCTACGCTTCTGTAATGACTTGGTGCTGTATAGGCTAACTACTTACATAAGCCAAAATAGTGCTCTAGAGTCCAGCTTTAGTAATACGCCTAAAATGATTGATCTCTACCCCCCCCCCCCCTTCCCTTCACGATACGATACTTCGATGCGGAGAGCGCGCTAGCGTTAAAAAAAGGGCAATCCAACCTTGAAAATATAATAAGATGATTTGTGTGAAAGCAGAAAAATAAGAAAAACAGGATGGTGAAAGTTTGAAAGAAATCTGACAAGGACTAAGAAAGTTATAGATGTTTGAAAAATGAGATCACTACATCTATGCGAATCTCATATTGGCAATTTGTTGAGTCACTTGTGACATTTTTGTGGACAACTCTCCCATAACACAAAAATATCATTAATTTGCGGTTTTCTTCGAGGCGCTTTTACCTCGGGGCAGTACTCAAAATATATTGGAGATATACATATTGTTATGGGTCCTCATGAATGAAAAGATTCTACTGAGTTATGCATTTTGAAAAAAAGTGACATTTTAGTCATTTTGTGTGTTAGAGCGAATGGGGGAGTTGTCCACAGCTACATCACAATGACATTACCTATTCGGCCAATTTGAAATTCCCATATGCATAGTGATTACCCGGGGGGGGGGGGGGGGACTCAGATTATAATCGGACGGGGGTGTGCGGCTGAGAACTCCAGACCCATACCCACATCCAAGGGTCCTTTTGCTGTAAATAGGCACCCATGTCTAAGGATTTTTTGTGAAAAATGGACCCATGTCTAAGGATTTCCCGGACAAATGAGGGAGAAAAGAGAGGAATGAAACAAATGATAAGAGCCGGGATAAGAGACCCATGTCTAAGGATTTTTTGGGGAAAAATGGGACCCATGTCTAAGGATCTTTTTAATGAAAAGGGGTCCCATGTCTAAGGATCTTTCTTCAAAAAGTCACCCTTCCCAGCGGCACATCCCCGTATACCCAATATACGTGAGTACCCCCCCCCCCCGGGAGTGATTAACTTTCAAAAATTCATAACTTTCTTACTGCTTGTCCAATTTCGTTCAAACTTTCACCAATCTGCTTCTCTGATTTTTCCTCTTTCTTTCAAATTTAAGCAACTTGCTCTTAAGGTTGGATTTCCCTTTAAAGGGCAATCCAACCTTGGTAATGAGATGATTTGTGTGAAAGCAGAAAAATAAGAAAAACAGGATGGTGAAAGTTTGAAAGAAATTGGACAAGGACTAAGAAAGTTATGGATGTTTGAAAAATGAGATCACTACATCTATGCGAATCTCAAATTGGCAATTTGGTGAGTCAATTGTGACATTTTTGTGGACAACTCTCCCGCAACTCTCCCATTCATCGTACACAAAAATATCATTAATTTGCAGTTTTCTTCGAGGTGCTTTTACCCTCGGGGCAGTACTCAAAATATATTGGAGATAGCATAATGTTATAGATCCTCATGAACGAAAAGATCCTACTGAGTAATACATTTTGAAAAAAAGTGACATTTTAGTCATTTTGTGTGTTGGAGCGAATGGGGGAGTTGTCCACAGCTACATCACAGGGACATTACCTATTCGGCCAATTTGAAATTCCCATATGCATAGTGATTACAACTTTCAAAAATTCATAACTTTCTTATTGCTTGTCCGATTTCTTTCAAACTTTCACCAACCTTCTTCTCTGATTTTTCCTCTTTCTTTCAAAGCAACTTGCTATTAAAGGGGGTACCCAATGCTGAAACAATGTTAGTTCATTTAAAAGATCATGATTTTATTAGAAGAAAATCATCTGCCTTAAATTTTTTTTAAAATTCATGTTGCCAGAAAATCCCCGAAATATGGTAAGATTTCAGGATATTTTGGCCCCTCAGCTGTGTCCCAATTTCAGCTAGGTAACCACAATGACGTCAAAGTGGTTACCTTGTCGCGCAATTATAGCAAAATGCGCGCAAGGTGTAATGCATTTTGTACAGTCTAGCGCGCAACACAACTGCAATACGCGAACCTGGGTAACCACTTTGACGTCATTGTGGTTACCTAGCTGAAATTGGGACACAGCTGAGGGGCCAAAATCATCCTGAAGTCTTACCATATTTCGGGGATTTTTCTGGCAACACGAATTTTAAAAAAACTTAAGGCAGATGATTTTCTGCTAATAAAATCATGATCTTTTAAATGAACTAACATTGTTTCAGCATTGGGTACCCCCTTTAAGGTTGGATTTCCCTTTAAGCATGCAGCTAGTACGCTAGCCTATACTATATAGGCCTAGCCAAAGAGTTTAAATACGAAGAGTGCTCAGTCCCGAAATACAGCACGCGTATATATTGTGGTACATGTCGATCGGCCGAGAGGGAAGATAATAGTCTTTATCAAGATGTTTGTATTTTTTATTTCCTTTATTTTTTTCTTCTTTTTCTGTACATCGCTTTTGGTAAAGCCGTAAAGGGCATAATCTTGATATTGTCCCTTCAAATATAAACTTATGTCCCAAAACAGATAGGAATCAACATACTCTAACTGCACCATGGAGGAGAGGGAGAGAGTTGGGAGGGGGAGCTAGGAGAGATGTTTGTATATTTGTTAAAGTTATTTGATGTGAAATTTCTATTAATATTTATGTGATTGGGGGGGGGGGGGGGGGGGGGGGAATGGTCCAAGCATGTTCCCTGATATTAAGCTCTATATGAGCAAACACTGCGATATCCGACGGGAATGTCGAGAAAAGTAAAAAAATAAAATAAAAATAAATAAATAAATAAAATGCTATCTTTATTTTTCTAAATCAGAATATTTCATTTGATATCATGATTTATGTAAATTTTAGGGATTATAGACGTATAATGTAAATCTATGGCCTTATGTCAAAATCAAGACAGAAAAGGCTTTATTAAATTGAGATTGCGTGCGAGCAATCCGTAAATACAAAGATTAATTAAGAGTGGCGTATCCAAGATTCTCTTTTTTTTTTATTGGTGCCGTATCCAGAAATGCACGTGCCAGCCAAAACTAAATCTGACATATCTTATATTTACACATCGAATGAAAGGAATTGTGTGCCCCCCCCCCCCCCCCGGCACAGAAGGAACATGAAAAATGTGACTTTTTTTTCCTTGCTTGTCTGAAAATTCAGAATAGACAGCATCTGATGATTTTTTGTTCGTCTGGTGTGAGCCCCCCCCCCCCCTCCCCTGCATTCCTGGATACTCCACCAATATAAATAACTTACAGTAAGTTATTTGTAACATTCTACTGTAGCAGTTTGAGACGACAGGCGAAGAAAACAGTATAGGGCTATTTTGAATTGAATTAACTAGTAACCAACAATAGCAGCTGATGATATAATTTATTTATTACCAGTCCTATTCTGTCTTTGTAGGAATATCCCATTCCTTTTGCCCCAGCCCCCTTTGTCTGTCTTTCTGTCTCTCTTTCTTTCTCCCCCTCTCACAGGCTTTCATTTTCTAATAATCTCTTATTCTCTTATTCTCTCTTACAACCGATCTATAAAAATGACTCCAATAGAAATGAGTACAAAATAATGATCTCTTGTCTTTTTCCCCCCTTCAATGGTTCAATTTAATGAGATCGACCCCCAACACCACCATGCAATCCCATTCTTCACATCCATGACAGAATAGCAGGCGCTGATCCATGGGGGGGGGGGCGAATCGACGGCGCCCCCTTTTTGGAACCCAACTGGCATACCTTAAGTACACAATAAAAAATAATGCCTCTTTAATTGTGTACTTTTCGGCTCTGTGCCCCCTCCTCTACAAAATCCTGGATCCGCCCCTGGAATAGGAATTACATTCTTTTGAACTACAAACTACAGGTATACACGGACTCTGGCCTAAAATGTAAATAAAACCGGATAGAGCACCATTAGTTTGGGAGCCTTCGAGGCTAACAATGTTGGTCTATTAACCCTCCGAGATAACTTGTAAAAAAGCCCACCCCGCAAGACTGACGTGACAGTCCGGGCATGGACGAGTGGCGGATTTAGGGGGGGGGGGGGCGCAATCCCGGCCCATGCCCCCTCCCCTTTTTTAAAGAAAGTCATACATCATTGTCCCCCGGGCCCTTTTTTTTGTTTGTTTTTTTTGTTTTGGAGGGCCGGCGAGAAGAAAAAAAAAAATTCTTTTCACCCCCTCCCCCCCCCCCCCCAACTGAGCAACTTTTCGAGGACTGGCGAAAAAAATCTCCTCCTCCTCCCCCCCCCCCCCCCCCCCCCACGGAGCAACTTTTGGAGGAAGGTGAGAAGAAAAAAATACGAATCTCCCATCTAGCAGTTCCAAAAAGTTAACAGCCCTGCATTTGTGCCCCCCCCCCTTTTTTTTTTAAACTATACATCCTGCATTCGCCCCTGTCATGGACTGTCAGTGTCAGACTCATATCCATAATAGGGTTCAGAAGCCCCCTCCCACTACATTGTCGGTCTCGTTGGCTGAAGCCAATAAACGACGATCAGCAAGTAAAAACCTTTGATGAGCGAAGTTTGAGGAGAACACCTTTGGCAAACTGAAAGAGTTCTATCGGCAACGTCACCACCTCGATCGGGATCGCAGAGGGGTACACCTGGCTTAGCTAGAGCTGTACACCTTGTCGGTCGCTATTCAGCTCAGCTATTTCATGATTGCATGATCTCACATCAGTCATTTTGGCTAAGCGTAATTCGGTGGTAGAACATTGACTATATGAATTTATGAATTTAATACATTCAATTTTGCCTCTGGTACATTAGAAATATAATAGTGAACTGGAATTTAGTGAGAGTTTCTTCTAATACCGGCTAGGCCCCTGGGCGGGCGGACATACGTCTGCTACATGGTCGTCTGCTAGCGCACGATCTCATTGGATGTCGTGATCTCATGTGATCGATACTACACGCCCACATTACGTCATCAATAACAACAAACGGTTTCACGTGTTATATGACAAATTATTTTTTTTGGTCAAAAGCATGCATATTCCCGGGGATTTATGCGGGGTTTAAATGACTCATCGAGCCTTAATTATACACTTTCAGAGCTTTAAATTTCATGTAAATTACATTTTTCATAATTTCAAATAAATACTAGGGGAATTAAAGCCATTTCAAAATCCCCCTTTTCATGTGTTAACCTATGAGAGCTGGAAGGCCAAAAGCATGCATATTCCCGGGGATTTATGGGGGGTTGACTGGACTCATTGAGCCTTAATTATACACTTTCAGAGCTTTAAATTTCATGTAAATTACATTTTTCAAAATTTCAAATAAATACTAGGGGAATTAAAATCATTTCAAAATCCCTCTTTTCATGTGTTAACCTATGGGAGCTGGAAGGCCAAAAGCATGCATATTCCCGGGGATTTATGGGGGGTTTACTGGACTCATTGAGCCTTAATTATACATTTTCAGAGCTTTAAATTTCATGTAAATCACAGTTTTTATATTTTCAAATAAAAACTATGGGAATTATAATCATCCTAATATTCATTGTTTTCGCGTGTAAACCTATGGCAGGCGAGACTGTTTTGGTCAAAAGCATGCATATTCCCCGGGATTTATGTGGGGTTTTTTCAATTTTTTGAGCCTTCACTAAACTTGTTCAAAGCCTCAAATTACATGTAAATCACAGTTTTTATATTTTCAAATAAAAACTATGGGAATTATAATCATCCTAAAATTCCTTGTTTTCGCGTGTAAACCTATGGCAGGCGAGACTTTTTGGGGGTCAAAAGCATGCATATTCCCTGGGATTTATGCGGGGTCTGTTCGACTAGTTGAGACTTAACCATACATTTTCAGAGCTTTAAATTTTATTTAAGTCACATTTTTCAAAATTTTAATCTAATTCTGGGGGAATTATAATCATTCAAAAATCCCTGTTTTTGCGTGTTAACCTATGGGAGCTGGAAGGCCAAAAGCATGCATATTCCGGGGATTTATGTGGGGTCCCTTCCACTTTTTGAGCCATCATTAATCTTGTTCAGAGTCTCAAATTACATGTAAGCCACATTTACATGAAATTCAAGGAAATACCAGAGGAACTATAATCATTCTTAAAATCCATGTTTTCACGTGTTAACCCTATGGCAGATGATTATGTCAAAAAGCAGGCATGATCCCGGGGATTCATAGTGGCATTTATTGATAATAAAGGTTCAAGAAATGTTTTTTGAACTATCCATCCTTTCTCTCATGCAAAAATCAGACTTGAAAAAGATACAGTAAGATATGAAATATCAAGAAAAAATGAGACATCTTTTCACGTGTTATACCTATGGCGAACGTATTTTTCCGAGTCTATTTTAACACAGCAATTTACGTCTGCCGAATGTACTACGGAAGTAGGTGAGAGTAATCTGTCTTGATACTATTAAAAGTCTTTGGCCTAGCCTCGCAGCGCAGCGCACTAGTACAGTAGTAGTAGTACCAGCCGTACCGGCATTTTCGTCGGATCACAACTCGTTCATCGTCGAGCTTAACCTTTCTGAATTTCAAACATCACTGTCATACATGACCAACGAAGTAACAGTTCTCGGATTTGAGCACTTTATTTAACCGTACGGTAAGTAGTGACCAATATTGAGAGTGTCTGGTCTCAGTCTCACTCTCAGCTGTTCCAATTCCAGTCCCACGCATGATGTTGTTTGTGTGTTCTTGATGGTAGACTTTGTCTTTGTCTTGTTTGTAATTGGGAACTGCACATCGACAGAACTAACGTTAGTGCATTTAGTGGTTTAATGAATTTTGATCGGGCTAGGCAGTATGGTGGTGGATCCAGTGTCCAAACACTTTTCAGAAAATCAACGATAGCAAATAAAATATCAAACGAATATCTGTCAAACTTACAAATAATGAATGCTCAAGTCAAAGTCCTCCAGAAAAAGAAGTTGATGGAATTTTAGAAAGACAACGTAGATTTAATATGATATTCCCTTCCGACACATGTCCGAGTGAACCCCTTCCCAACGACGCGGTGTTTTGGTCCCTTGAAAAAGGTACTGTATTTCCAAACGTGTGAAACCTACTATGGGAAAAAGACACAACCTTTGTTTCAATAGTGTGGCTTTCATACGCGTAATCTTACGCGTATGAAAACCCATTTTAGGCGCTTAACTGTACACGTTCGGTAATAGTAATACAATCTGTTCGGAATTTCAGTCCTTGACTATATAATCTACCCTGGCCTAATCCAGGCTAATGCCGGGGCAGACCCACTTATCCAATGAACAAGGTTATAATATATATGGGCAGGCCCATTCACGGAATCATCTGTATGTGGGCACGGTGTCACTCACTTATACATGTACAAGCTTATCTGAAGATAACCTTGTACTCCAGACTAGCTTTTACGGTTGAATAGGCTTCAATAGCTTTTGTGTGTATCAGCGGGCCTTTTTCCAGTCTAGATCATTCATACACGAGAGGAAAATAATTATTTAAAATTTCACTTTCAATTCTGAATCCTCAAATTTGTGGCACAGGCTAAGAGTTGAGGGGTCCCTGAATCAGGTAATCTAGCAAATTTAAGAAATTAAATCTTGCTTAGAGCAATTTTGTCATCTGTTTTTGACTGCTGCCACGGTGAATGTTTGACACAGTCCCACATAGGCAAGGGCCTATGAGTGGGTGTCACTCGCACTTATGCGAGGTATTGCCTATTGGATTTGGAGATAACCTCGCACTCTGTACCTTCATCATGTTCATACCGTGAGCAATTGCCTCCCAATATATACAATAACCTCGCATAAGTGTGAGTGTCCCATAGCAAGTGTGTGATATCTTGCACATGTGTGCGGCAGGGGAGCAAGATCACCAACCAGAAACAGCCTAAAAATTTCACTTGATCAAGATGATAAAGATGATAAAGATCCTATCAAAGGATCTGGCATGAAATGAGATATTCTATCATTCTGAAATGTAGAACTAGAAGGAAGTATTTTCTCAAAATTTTGCTGATTATATTGGTGTTTTTACCTCTTCAACCTAGAGGTGAGGTCGTGACAGGCCAAAATTGACACAGCCCCATATAGTGATGGTCCCGTGAGTGGGTTACATGCACTCGCACTCTGTACCTTCATACTGTGAGCAAGTGCCTCCCATAGGCAAGTGTGTGATATCTTGCCCATATGTGTGCAGGAGGGGAGCAAGATCACTGACCAAAAACAGCCTGAAAATTTCACTTGATCCAGATGAGAAATATCCTATCGAAGGATCAGGCATGAAATTAGATATTCTATCATTCTAAAATGTAGAAAAAAGTATTTTCTCAAAATTTTGCCGATCATATTGATGTTTTTACCTCTTCAACTTAGAGGTTGTGACAGGCCGAAATTGACCCAGCCCCATATAGTGATGGTCCTGTGAGTGTTCTAGAGGTAAGGAGTTAGCCTATACAGCACCAAGTCATTACAGCTCCCTGGAGTTAATAACCTGGTAAAGTTACACATGTTACATGTAGACCCTACACATGTAGTCTGAAAGCACTTAGATCAACATGTAATTGGTTTTGTCCACAAAGTTGGAATCTTCACAGAAATTCACAGCTTATGAGTATGTAAAATAATATTAGATCTACATTTTACTCCATGTAAAGCAGACACTTTGCAGTATTGGAGGTTTTATTTAGAACACATTAATGATAATGTTTCTATGTGTGAATATTCAAACATACATGCTGATTCCTTGTAAGGAAAAAATAAGCATTAAATATTGATGTCCATCATCAATATTTAATTTAAAAATGTGACATGAAAATATAAATATTTTTGTTGCTTATTTCCAGGAATGAAATTTAAAAAATGAATTCTAATAATAAGCAGTATACACTTTAACTTCAATTGTATGTAATCAAAGTCGAAACAGGACCGATTCGTAAAAACATTTTTATAGCAGACTTCGAAAAACTAGCATTCCTGATTCTATGGGTGGTGTCCACTAATAATGCATAGGTAGTGTCGCCGATGTTTCATTTATGTGATGGTTATAATCAGTAATCTTATTCTCCATAATGAGGTAATTATCTTGCCAGTGATATTTGATAAATAAAATCAGAATTATGATCAAGCATTCTTAAGCATCATCCTTCGGTAATGTTAGGCACCCATGCAGTATCCATGGGGTTAAAGAAAAGGTCCCCTGCAAAAAATTTCTCTTCAGATGCCTTGAATTGCCTCATATTCGAAATATGACAAGAAAAAGTGTTCGGTCTGAACATTCATGCCTCATGTGTGTGCAGTCCCATGTACCCATTTCTGTGTGCAGTATGCTTTTCAGCGAGATTGGGTCAATTTCTTATGATTTTGATGGCTTTAAAACCTCACAGTATACACCAATTCTTATTTAGACATGATGAACCTTTTCCAATTGCTTTGAAACAGTTTCTTTAACAATGTAATTGAATGACCAGAACTCAACTTTATCTTAAATGAATAATCGGTAAAAGCAAACCTATCACATGAAAAAAATCCCACCTTTATCAGAATGAATCAGTGCGGCAAAATCTCGATAAGTGACAGTGGTTGAAGTAAATAGCTGGTTTAGCACCATTCTCATGGTGCAAAGATTGAAAATCTCACTGTCTCAGTATGACGTCCTCCTGTAGTGGCGATATAATTATAAACCTTCAAATAGGTTGTTTTATTATTGTATTATTATTTGGAAATGAAACATCTGGTTTTGTTCTACAGTGACACCATCCCAAGAATAACTCCACAATAAGAGAACATATATAAAATTACGACTCATATAAACACACAGGTGTGTAATGTAACTTGGAATGGTGTCCATATAGAGTAGTTATTTTGTTCCATAGTAGTGAATGTGCAGGTGTTGTTACCAGAACCTGTGAACCTTTTTTTTCTTCTTATTTTCAAAAGCTGGGGGAAATGGGCAACCTAAAAAAAAAAAAAAAAAAGCAGTTGTGCAATTTTGAAAATTTGACCTCATGTCATACATTTAACCAACTTCATGGACAGACCCAATTGCGAAGTGTACTATGTAGGGTCGGTGCTTCCTTCCTAATCAGCTTCCCTGTTAAAGTTGACATTAGTCCGAGTTTAAACCCAGAGTTGGATTGAAAGTTTAGTAGAATGCGGACCATTTCTTTTTCTTGTCCATTCCGAAGAAAGATGGGGAACCGTAATAGAATTCTTTGTGTTTCTTGTCCATTCCACAGAAGAAAGATGGGGCACCATAATAGAATTCTTTGTGTTTCTTGTCTCCTTTGCAGTAAGATGGGTAACTGTCTATCTGGTGGAGAGCCTAGAAGGAATGGAGGTAGCGGAGGAGGTCGGACCAAGGTACGCACACACATGCTCTTTCCACCCAAGAGCTCTGGTGGTGGGGCCAGTCCAAGAGCATCACCACAGTCACCCCGGAAACTTTGATGATGTGTGGGAAAATTTGAAGGTAAGGTATGGCATATTTACCACGCATACTCCTGCGGCAATTGTTTCACTGTCAAAATCCCTCTTCTTACCTAATTCTTAACGTTAACTCTGGAGCAAACACTGTTACCAACCCTAAAGCTAAACCTAACTTTAAACCCAATTGCAATCCTAACCATAACTCTACACAGGGTTTGATGCTAAGTTGCTAACAGGTATCCAGTACACATGTTAGGTAGCTTAGCGAAACGTAATGGCACGTAAAAACGCTGGAAAGATGCAAATGACAAAATTATTCAAAATCAGTAGTTTATTCTATAGAGGCAGAACCAAAATGTTAGGATGTAGAATTAGTATTTAACTCTTTGAACACTTTTAAGCAAAATAATATGAAAACTTTTATTCAGATATGAATGAATGATTCTGAGTTGAGAAGCACAGACAAAACTAGCAATTTTCTTCTTCGCATCTTTCCTGCATCTTTATGCGCCATTGCGTTTTGCTAAGCTACCTAAATGGGCTTCAAATTTTAACTTAGGAGCCCCAACAGTTCAACATTTGAATATGGACCATGGACCATGCATACAGAGCCTAAAATTTCAATCTGAACCCCCTGTTAAAATTTTTTTTATGTTGAGCCCTGCTCCATACATAGGTGTACGGGGGGGTTTGGGTATTTTAGGTTTTCAAACACCCACCTTTTGGTGTTCAAACACCCCCCTTAAGGTATTGAAACACCTCCCCCCCCCCCCTTTTAGCAGTGTTTTAGGTGTTTAGATATGAAACAAAAGCTTGTCTTTAACCCCAAAATGCTGATCCTTTTTTTTTTTTTTTTTTGCTTGTCAGAGCATTTTGGAGTAAAAAGACACCCCCAAAATGCTGGTAACCTTCTTTTTTTATTTTATTTTTTTTTTTGCTCATCAGAGAATTTTGGAGTAAAACGACACTTCCCCTTTAAAAAATCCTAGGTACGCCACTGGCTCCATATATTGATGAAATAAAGCTTGGAGCAATTGTGGCAGGAACAGATGACACCTACATGTACATGACACCTATAATTCTGAAAAGTTTTTGGCAGGGAGATGGATATTAAGATTAATACTGCAAAAATGTTGTAACTTTGTAATAATGAACTTAAGTTTCACAAATTTTACAAGAGTAAAATGTTAGAAGAAAAAGATTCTATTCTCTGTATGTTTGGTTGGTTGAAACTTGCCTCAGTACTGAATACATTGTTTATTTTTAATGGAAAATTGTCACTCTGGATCAAGTTGGTTTCTTGTGTTACACATTCACTTACATGTAGCTGCCAATTACTATTTGGACCTACATGTTTTTTTATGTTATGTTTACTCCCCCCCCCCCAAAAAAAAAAAATAAATAAATAAATAAATAAATAAAATAAAATAAAAATAAATAAATGAATAAATAATAATAATAATAATAATAATAATAATAATAATAATAAATAAATAAAAAATAAAAAAAATAAATAAATAATATAAGATAAAAAAAAATAAAAATAGAAAAAAAATAAAAATAAATAAATAAATAAATAAATAAATGCAAAGTTCATTTATCTCTAGTCCTCAGAGTAGCAAACTTGATCTACACTTAGAATAGAAGTATGTTTATAAACAAACAGCCATTTCATAAAGTGTTTGCTAAATAAACAATAATTAGATCCCTATCACATTCAATTAAAACTTCCATGACCTTTTACTGAATAATTAAATCATTTGTATTGGCTTTGATATTGTAAAGCATTAGAAGCAAATGAAATGAATGTAACATGAAATCAAACAAATGTAAAAATCTGTGTAACGTATTTAATTTTATTGTTCTTTTTAAGATCATATTGCTAAAGGAATCTTGTATTTTCATGTATTCTCTGTTTATATCAAAACAGATATACGCATGCAAGATGTGCTAGCCAGGATAGTGTTGGGGGTAGCCAGTTCATTCATTATGTCACCTGAGAGAGAGAGAAAAAAAGAAATTCCATTTGGTAAGTCTCATTGAAAACTAGCTCATAGAATACAAGAATTGGGACTGTGACATCACCATGGCAATAAAAATTGAACAACTCACGCAAGTAGTCCGCTGTGGCCTTCAACTCAGGATTCCTTCAACTCGGATATTGTTATATTGGTGTATAGTGATGGAGTCTGTGAATGATGCTTGATTAAGATTGCCAGTATATAACACAACATGAACAAAGATACATGTATACAGGACACATGGTAGCTCCTCATTGTGTACATTCACTGCTATACAGTGCAAAGGACACATATTGCAATTCGTTGTCATAAATATTTATATTAGAAAGTAGCTTCCATGCAAGATTGTTTATAGTTTCCAGTTTGGAAATGATTGTGCATGCAAGAGCAATAAGGGCAAGGGTCGAAGTAATAGACAAATTATGAAACTCTTCCCTCAGTAAAATGACACAAAGTGATAAAAATTATATATACATGTATTGTACTGTTACTACTGTACATTTAAATGTATACATTGTAAAATTGATTCTGTAAATAACTGTTGAATAATAATCGTTTAGCAAGAATATTGATAATAATAAAGAGGTACATGTAAATACTTTTTTTGTAAGATAATCATTTGTGAATTGTGTATTCTATTTGCTTTATGCTCTTTAGTGTATAATGAAATATTCCATTTCAACATTTTGATGATTTTTTACTAAATATATTTGCCGGTATGTTTAACGAATGTTGAATTCTGGCAAGAGATTGTCAAACTATCAAAATTCCTAGTTGTTGTATAAACACTGTAAAGTGCATTTATGGTACTGTATATGACTGATTAAAGGGACAGAAATATTGAAGAAAATACAAGATTCCAGTATTTTCGTTTATGTACCGAATGAAGTGGAAGAAAGGGAAAATGTGGTTTTGTGTTGTATTCCAGGGGAAATTATAAAATGAACAATACTCCAGATTCCAGAAATAAACAATAACTGTTATCTCAAGATCAGAGGATTATAATGGAAATCAGTTAACATTGCCTTTCATACACTGATTGTTAACCTTATGTGTTGCAATAATTTCATTCTCTAGACATTGCCGAGTTTGAGTTACACATGTATGTTATGGAAATAGTTACAAATCTGGGATTGTTTGTCTGCTATGGTGATGGATTGATTTCAAATGTATGTTAAATTGTATTATTTTGTTAATATTATTATTTATATATATGTATTTGTTCACTTCATATCAAAGTGAATATTTCACTTTCTGAAACAACTGATTTCTTAAAAGTGTCTGCTCATGTACAGGTGTACATGTGTAGATGGCACTGTTTCGTTAGATTGGCAATAATTATTGCTTCTACTGTGACTAGTTTGTAAAGTGCTATATTTGACAATAGTCACAATATATAATTCAAATTTAATGTGTTTCATAGTAATTAGCCCTTTTGGGACCTACGTACTGTAATTACAAGTCATGTCTCGTCAGAGCTGCTCATCTCCACTTTGTAGGGAGTAATACCTTGACATATGGAAAGGGCACTGCCACATTCAAACACAAAGGTCATCCACATAATTCTGGTCCACACTTCCTTTCTGTGATAAGGGGTGAAATGTAGATTAGTGTCATATGATGGAAATGTGTTGGTTTGGGTTTGAACCAATACCATTGAATCTATCTAATATCATAAGGACACCCTATACATACTATGGGGGGGGGGGGGGGGGGGGGTTACTCCTTTTTCCGAAGGTTCATAATTCCGAACCACAAATTTCCCATAGCAGGGGGTTCATGATTCCAAAAATGAATTAGGGTTTATAACTCCGAACATTTGATGAATTTCTCCGAAAGTTCGTTATTCTGAAGGTTCCGAAAATGAAATATGGTTCTTTATTCCCCCGGGGGGGGGGGGGGGGCACTCAGGTATATTGGTGTACACATGCGTGTCCATGGATTTAAAAAATGCCCCCTTAACAAGTTTCATACTTTGGTGAAAAGACACCCCTTAACAAGGATTTCGCATGCTTTTTTTCGTAAAAATTACCCCTTAACGAGGATTTTGTGTGTTTTTTTCATAAAAATTACCCCCCCCCCCCTAAACAGGTTTGATTGAAATATTACCCCCTAAACAAGTTTGTCTTAAATATTACTCCCTAAACAAGATTAACTTAACCAACATAAAAAATACACCACTTGAATTCAAGATCACCTTTTGCAAACTGACATATTCTTCACCTTTGGTGGATAAATTCTTCACACAAGGCAAACAAAATAAACTGCACATATAGGAACTGCTGTTGGCTAAATTACAAATGTTATTATTTACTTCAGTTATGTAGGACAGGTTTCAAACTGTGTACTCCGTTAGGTTTAATACACGATCATCATTTGCTTACATTTGAAAAACCGTTCATAGGGCGTTCAAGTTCCTGAAAATCGGACTAAAAATGTTTTGTTCGTACCATTGCCGCCGGAATGAAATGATGACCCCCTAAACGCGTTTGGCAGCATTCCGTTCAGCACCCCCTTTTTGTTGAAAATCGGCGTTTTCGGACCCCTTAACACGTAACGCGCGTAACGCGTCCTGGATGAAAAAAGACCCCTTTTTATGCGTTTTTTTGGACGCGCATGTGTACACCAATATACCTGAGTGGCCCCCCCGGGTTTATTCCGAAGGTTTGTAATTCCGAAAATGCAATAGAGCCTTACATAACTTTTCGGAATTACAATCCTTCGTAAATATGAACCCTTTGTTTCGTTTTCAGAATTGTAAACCCAATTTCATTTTCGGAATTACGAACCGTCGGAGTAACGAACCTTCGGAAATATGAACCTTCGGTAAAACGGCATGCAACCCATACTATACTGTATGTAATTTGTAGACTATTATGTTTCTTTTTCCACCTATGACCGGTGACGGTAATACCTGAACCCGACTTGTGTGCATACACTTGTATTTGTAAAGAATTTTGCTCTGAGTAAGAACAAAAAATGGTTTTCTTTCTTAAAATCTCGATCTATCATTAATCGGATCTACAATGTATCATTAAAGTGATTTGGTAACTTTGTAGAGGCTTGATAAAATCTGAACTGCCTGGCTTTTCATGCTATCAGTGTATGTTATATGGTGTAAAAATGAAGCCCAGGGAAAAAAGGACTTCATAATCATCATGTGCTTCACAAAAGTAAACATATGCAAGTGACCGAAAATGCCAGACTCATTTTCCCCCATAGACTCAGTATTATAGACTAAAGCGTATTGCCATACGCTTTCGTAAATGGGAGTATTCAATCATATATATCTTAATAATAGCATTATATATTTGAAAACCTTTCTATGCCTGGCTATTTATTTATCCTTCTGAACATCATTATACAAGACAGATATCAAAATTCAACAATTTATTAAATCAAGCCTCCACAAAGTTACCGAATCTCTTTAAAGTATATTGGGGGTTATAGTTTTTATGGTGCAGTGGGCATTGCGTTTTCGGGTTGGCCGTTCACTGGTCGGTCCTTCTTTCTTGTTAAGGAGATGTCTCAAGAACCATTTGAGGTATGAAATTTACGCTTGGTGCTTGTATGTATCACTGAAGGAAGACGATCTGATCAGACTTTGAGGTACTTAAATGTACTTAGGTCAAAGGTCAACGGTCATAGAGGTCAATATCTGAAATTTCAGGTTTTTAGCCTTGTTAATACGATGTCTCAAAAACCATCAGAGGTATGAACTGTAAACTTTGTGCTAGTATGTATTACCATAGTGACAAAGTGATTAGATTTTGGGCCGAGTAGGTCAAAGGTCAAAAGTCATAGACGGAGGTCGATTTGCATGAAATTAAAGATTTGATTTAGTTTTGTGATGACCATATCAACTATTTTGTATGCATGACTATGAGGAGACAATGTGATCAGACTTTTGGGTTGTTAGGTCAAAGGTCAAAGAGGTCAATTGATATGTAAATATACATGTAGGTTATTTATTCTGGTTATCACAATATTTCAAGAACAGTTTTAGCCATGAACTTAACTAAATTTAGGCAGAGGCATGTAGAAGACGCAGTCGCATTCATCTTGTTCTGTACCACACATATGTTGATATAATATATATATATATATATATATATATATATATATATATTTCAGTTTACTTGTTTAATTAGTTTTCATGCGAACCCTCACATAATTTTCATACAGCATTATAGTTAAAGAAGTGATGTCTTTCAAGCATACCCATTTTAACCCTTTGACTAATGAATTCTCTTATTACCATAGGCTTAACACAGGAGCCATCCGATTCTCGTTAGCGATGGGTTAAAAAATGTTTAGAATGTTTGATGAAGCCAATGTTCTTTTTTGGGGATAGGTGTACATGTAGGGTGGCATGGTTTAGTTTGGAGGACATGTACATGTACATGTATTATGTGCTGGCAGTACGTGTATGCCTAGTGTACATTACAGTAACATTCAATCATTTCTCATGTGGCATTCCTTCTTTCTGATTGTATTAGTGTGTTCTCTTACAATGTCATTTACTTTTGATAATGTATTGATTGTTTGGCCATATTGTTTATAAAATTGCATAATTATTTGAAAAAATACCAAAGTTCCTATTTTTGGTCACGGATCCCATAGATTTGCCAAGTAGTATCATCCTGAAATACAGTTACAATAAAGCTCCGTTTCAGAGCTTTCAAATATTAGTATATAAGTAAAATTTGCGTGATTTTGTAGTGAAGAGAGTAATATTATTTCAGTTGTTATAAATTTGTTTATGCTTTATCACATTACTGTATGTCAATTGATAATTGTTTGTCACAAGGGGGTTATTTTCTGGGGGTAGTTATCCGGGGTGATTGTGCCGGGAATGATTGACATACATATAGAATCATTGCAAATCATTGCAACCATTGCAATGCTATATCAAACATTGTAATGCTAATTAATGTCAAATTGTCTTAAGTGCATATTTTGGTTGTTTGTTTTTACAATGATTATTGTATAGCTATAGCTAATTCCATATTTCCCATTTTTGCCACAACCGTCTGTGATTAGGAAACACAATTTTTAGCTTCACAAGACGTGATTGACATTCCTTTTAGTGTACACTTTTATCACCAGTTCATAAAAAACGACTTTTGCATAAGTTATTTCACGTTCTGCAGGAACATGGTGATTGTGTATTTGTACTGTATAAACTATAATGATGTATAAATACTCCATGTACAACTCAGTACATGTACATGACCATGATGAATTGTATCTCGGATTGATAATAATGTATTAATTTTGTGTTGGACAATAACTGTGTGGTGATGCATATCATTTCTTATGGCAAGTATTCATTAAAGCATTCTAACTTTTGTCCAGGTTTAAGTGGGTACATGTTGTAGATTCAGTCCACTGATTTAATACATATATGGAGCGCCAACCTCCTTTTCTCATATAACCATAATTCTATAACTATTAAATGAAGATATACAAGTCCTGTCAATCAAAAAAAAAAAAAAAAAAAAAAAAATCTCCTTTTCATTTCACGACTGGATTCATTTCGTTTATTCCTTTAATTACAGAATTAGTTGACTAGGTCAGGGGCCGTATTCTGAAAACGACGTTATCTTTTATGTTAATTGGAAAACGATGTTAATTGCCATAACAAACTCAAATTGCGCGGAATAAACAATTATCATGATTATCATTGGTGCTTATACGCAGATGTCTTTTTTAGCTTTACGCCAGTGCAGACAGCTTTGCACAGACTTTAACGAAAGACTCGTCCTACTTTTGATTTGTTATGAAAATTAACATCGTTTCACTAACATAAAAGATAACGTCGTTTCAGAATACCACCCCAGGTTTGAGTAAATCCACATTTCAGAATACGAGCCTATATCTTTTACAGCTGATTTGATAATGCCATTGCTGGGTTTGACCGGTATATGAATTAACAAAATGTATCAAAGTATTTGTATAGTTACTTATTTCGTAAGATAACATTGATATTGTATATAATCGAATTTTTATTGTAAGACATGTGTACATGTATGTATGAATTGTTGTTATACTCGATGCCAGATTATTCATGTAAAGAAATGTATTATTAATGTAGAGAAAACTTGCCTTTTTGCGTTTTCCGAAGCAAATGTTTTTAGTTTTGCTCTTTTTAACCTTATTCTGTTTGAAAGCCTTACAAGTTTATATATTTTTACATCATACTATTTAGTATATTTTGGTGTTAGTACTGTTATCATGTTGGGTAGAAGAATATTAAATTGTTCTTTTTGTTGAAAATGTAAATTGTTTCATTGGGAATAAATGTATTTCCAACCAAAAAGTAGTGAATAAATAAAAAAATGAAACCTTAATCAACCCTCAAAATGTATGTATTCATTGCTGACAACGTACATGTAAACCAGCCGATGGTTGTCACGTTACATGCAACACATTTGATTTGATTTGAGGTGACCAGCTATCGTTTTCTCAGAACAAAATATCAATTTTTAGTTTTTGTATTTGTATATTTTAGTAAAGTTTGATTTAAAATGCCATCTTCCAGTTTCAGATGTGCCAACATGAACAAGTGTGGTATATACGTTTATTATATTGTATTGTCATAATATTATTGTATTTAGATTCTTTTTTATTTCCTAAAATGTTGAATTTATTAAAAGATGTAAACAGTGAATCAAACGCTACTCCGTGTCTTCATGTACGACTATGCCATCACTGACATGTACATGTACGTATGTTCTCCATGAACATATTGTTTCCCCTTCACATCAGTATCGTAAATATTCCTTGAATGGCCGTGTTAAGTATCGACGTCATTCGATGACGTAAATCTCTTATTACAGTCAAGGCATTTTGTCGAAACCGAATAAAATTCATCATGGCGAATGATTAAAGAAGTAGATGTAAGAATAGAAATGCATGTCTACAGTTTTAAAAAAAAAAAAGGAAGAAAAAAGTCTGACCCTGGATAAATATGTATGGTACTTTGGTTGGCTGTCTAATTCGGTGTGTGGTCTGAATGTCGCAAGGCAAGGTAATTAGCTTCCATTCACAAGCACGTTTCATTCACTTATCAGGGGGCTGCTGCAGGATTTTGTATAAAAAATGGGGAGGCGGTCCAATTCCCATAAAAAGGGAGAAGAATCCGGACCCCAATGACGCCACTCCCCGCCCCGATCCTCCCCCAATCCGGCTCCTCATTTTACTGCGCAACATTAGATTTTTCCTCTATTATGAGTGTCGATCCGAAAGGTGGGGGGGGGGGGGCGATGGGGGTGTATATCTAATCAAATTTGAGGTGGGGGTGGCCTGTATTATCATCCCCCAATATTTTTGGATAAAGTAAATAGGAAATATGATACATTAAATTAGAACTGATAATTATCCAAACTCATTATGTTTGATTTTGAAATACCATCACATTCTTTGATGATAAGAAGTAAGGAAATAAAAAAAAATTAATCACACAGAAAATCATTTTGGAATGCTCTAAAATGCAAGTTTTATAAGACATATTTTTGAAAAAGTCCTTGGTGTGGGAGGTGGATACCCCCTCCCACACCTTCACCCCGCTCGGTCGCTTCGCTTCCTCGCCGGTCAGCCCCCCAATCCTGAACACGGATCGACACCCCTGTTGAAATATCGAATGTTTTACTGAATAGATATTCATACCCCAGTCACACCAACGAGAAAGACTTCAGACAAACGTTTGTTGAAATATCGAATGTTTTACTGAATAGATATTCACACCCCAGTCACACCAACGAGAAAGACTTCAGACAAACAACAGAATGAAAAACAAAACAACAAAACAAAACAAAACATTACCCTGCATTGGTAAGATATGGATGGGTTTTGATTGAGTCGTTTGGTGATTTGAATAGGGGTATTTATGATAAAACCGGAGGCATGAGTGACAAAAATAATTATTAATTACGAGATTTCATTTCCTAGTTTTTACAACAAAGTACTTGAGTTAATAATAACTTATGCCATATACCGAAATAAAAGAGACCTAATAAAATACTCTTTGCATTGAGCATGTTGATATTATTTATTTTGAATGATATAATTATAGGAATTAATGGACAAGTCTAACGGACTCTTTTAGAGAGAGAGAGGGGGGGGGGGGGTAATTTCTGTCTTCAAATTTTGAATTTCTTAATCTTTGTCATAGATTGATGGTATTTATTTTCTTTATTTTAAGTGTTTGTTGCAAACAAATTAGAGCACCTGTTGGCAGACCTATGTATCATCATGATGTTGATGTTATTACGTACATGTATATTGCAAACTCATAATCTTTTATTTATTTAATTCAACAAAAAACAAACATAAATCAGTGTCAATGAGAGCTATTATTAGAGATGAGAAACGCCAATGAGGTGCGTGTTCTGTTTTTTGCTGTCACTCCGAAGTGTTTATTAAAGAAGATTTTCGTTTCGTCCCTGTCAACTGCATTATTGATCATTTTGTACTTTGCACCCCAAGCGTACAAACTTACCATGGCTGGATTTTAATTGCACCAATATGAATATCGTGATTCTTATCTCTGCCTTGTGCAAACACATGTAAATGAGAAGGTGCACAACCTAAGTATCGCATTGTTTATATTGCTCTGACTTTATGACAACCTGTTCCATAATTCAGTGCATGCATTCGTCGATCTCTAAGAACACGGAATTTATAATTCAGGGATGGCTCCAGGATTTTGTTAACGGGGCGGGGGGAGGGGTTCAATTCAAAGATCAAATTTTGAAAAAAATCTGAAAGGCATAAAAATGTGGGTTTAGACTCTATGACCCCCCCCCCCCCGATCTGCCCATGTAGTTCAATCTGAACGCTGAAATAATATGTATGTATTAATTTGCTTACCTAAATTTCGAGCCAAAGTTAGTACTAATACAGTATAGATTTAGACAGATATCCTACACAAGTAGACACAAGAATATTAAAAGAAATATTGTAAAAAATTAATTAGGTGATAGTTTACTATTTATAACATACGCGCACTTCCGGTTGTGACGATAGTATATCAGCATGTTCAGTGTGAAGTCAAGAAAACCTGAGAAATTCATGATGTAAAGTTTCACTCTGGAAATAATTATAGCTACCTCCATGGGGATGTGAAAGTAAAAGAAAAAGTCAATATTGCACAAAATTATACCTTACGAAAACCAATTACGAAGGAAATCATTTACTTGGCCCGTAAGACCACAGAGCCACACTGTCTTGTCCATGACTATGAGTGCATAAATTATGAGGTAAACGTTGCTAAGAAACCCACTGTTCCAATATACATGATACCCTATTAAGCATTATATTTGCATTCTCAACAATGCCTAGGGTAATGCTAACTATACTGATAACCGAGAAACTGAAAAGGAAGTATCCGAGACTTTTTTTCAGTATGTTTCTATGGCAACTGTTAATACGTAAACGGTTATCAACTTATTCCTCCGCCACCGGCAGTCTCGGTGGTTTAGAGGTGGTATGTTTTCATTTTGTCCGTCCACCTGTCCGTCCGTCATGCTCCTAAAGCAAGCTCATGTGCTGTCTCTTAATCGTGTGTTCAATCCTTGCTCACTCCTCACATTTTACCCACATTTGTCACTCTAGAATAAGTTGTTAGTAATAAAAGAAGAGAAATGAGAGAAGCGGAAATGCCGACGTTTTGAATTTGATTAAAATGCCTATCGTGCAGTAACTGCATGTTCTCCGTTTACCATCCTTAATTGATTTGAACAATCATTTAAACCTTAACCGTATAACTAGCAGTGCCCACCCACATTGGCGTATCCAGAAATTCATATAGTGGAGGGGTGGGATGCTCCCAAGACAGGGATTAAAAGTACCTGGACTGCTCCGATCTTGTACAAGGCATACTGCGCGTAGCAAGTTGTACTTTTTCTAGGCCTTCAAGAAGAAGCTACACCAGCTTCACCCATCGCTGGATATACCACTGCCCCCAAATCACAACCACCACCACCACTGCAGGTGGTGCCTTTTTAACAGCACAAATCATCTGCATCAATACCCATTTTTGCCTGAAGAGTTTTGGAAAGCTTGAATGCAATAACGGGAGGAGAGCCATTTTTCTTCTTCAAATTTCTTATTTCCTCTTAAAAGTTACAAGACCCCATAAACAAGGTCTTGTACGAGGAACAACAATTCAAAAGAAAATCAGATTTACTGATAAATAAGGTTTTAACATTTTTTTCAATTAAATATGTACATGATTGTGAAAGACAATATCATTACAGCGCATCTTTTCCACGTGCTCCAGACAGTAAGGCATCCTCAGCTGGTTGGAAGAGATGGGGCAAATAAAGAAACAACGTTAAATGGTCAAAACCAGATTTTTAATTTTTTTTTTCAATCTCTCTTCTTGAAAATGGAACAATTTAGGTCCATGTTTCTGTAATTCGTTGCAATTTGAATTCTTTCGACATGCTCCAGTAAAAAATGAAATTGTGTGCTGAAAGACATGATCCCGAACGTTTTGTGTGTGTGGGGTGTGTGTGTGTGTGTGTGTGTGCGTGTGTATTTTGTATGCCGATGATATGACTTTGTTCGTTAAAAATGAAACATCGATTACACGAATACAGGATATATTCCGGGCTTTCTATGAGTTAAGTGGTTTAAAGGTTAACATCGAAAAAAAAACTAATGTGATGAGCATAGGAAAAAACAGAGGAGATTCGGAAACACTACCTATGGGCATTATAGTAACTAGAATGAAAATTTTAGGTGTGTACTATTCAGTGGATATAAAAATGAGGGAAGAGTTAAATTACAAAGAGATTCTGAGTAGAATTAGAAGACTTTTGGGATGGTGGAAACAGAGAGATTTGACAGTGATGGGGAAAGTACATTTGCTTAAAACATATGCTTTGTCAAAATTGAATTATGTTTCCTCATCATTAGTTGTTCCAAAGTGGGTAGTAGCAGTGATTAAGAAAATTAGTTTTTATTTCATATGGAATGGAAAAGACCGAATTAAAAGAGTCATCTGCTACCAGGATTACGGGGATGGTGGCTTAAGAATGTTAGATTTTGAATTATTTTTGAAAACTCAAAGAGTAATGTGGTTAAAACGGCTACTTTTATGAGGAAAGGAATATGGGGTGGAAGCTTTACTTTGACTATAGCTTTAGAAAATTGGGTGGAAGGTTTATATCCCTGTGTAATTACGATGTTAAATTACTGACTTTTAAAGTATCATTGTTTTATTTAGAAATGTTAAAGACCTGGCAAGATATGGAGAAAAGCAGGAGTTTTCTTGTAGGAAAAGCTAATCCAATCATTTTTAACAATAAAGATTACCTTTCCAAAGGTAAAATGATTTTTGATGAAGACTTATTTAAGAAAGAAATTTATCTAGTGGATCACATTTTAGAGAAAGAACAGGTGAAAACAAATGATTATTTCCGTAAATTAGGTTTAAATAGCGAAAATATTATGGAAATTTTTGGAAGATAAGTGATGTAGTTTTGAAAAGCGGAAAATATGAAGGGAGCTTATGCGATTTCTACTACGTTGATATACGCAATTATAATAATCACGATAAAAACTACTTTCGAAAAATAAACTCAAGGGCAATTTCAGAGGCCTATCGTACTGCCCATAGAAATCTTGTTCGGATTACGTAATACGCCATTGTAATGTTCCGTCATGTCTAAAGGTGATAGACAGGGCTATTGAAATTGTCTTGAGTTTATTTTTCGAAAGTAGTTTTTATCGTGTTAATATTTCGTTGAAGATTTTTGAAAATATCATTCTGTTGAAAGATGTACCTTCCAGAAAGGTTTACTAAATTTTTGTAACAGATTTACATTTTTATACTTTACGAGTAAAAGATGGCCACAATGACTTTGAATTCTCTAAAAAAGAAATCGCAGAAATTTTCACAAGACCTAGAATTGCAACAATTTTATCAAAAGTTAGGGAATTTCAGTATAAATTACTTCACGGAGCAATATATATAAAAGAACACTCTTTAAATTTGGTTTTGTTGAAAATAATTACTGTTCCTTCTGTAAGAAAAATTTAGAATCATATGAACACATATTTTGGGATTGCGATGATGTCAAAGCCTTATGGCAGAAGGTGACTGAAAATTTTAATTTAGTAAAGTTCAAAATGCAGAGTGGAAAGATATATATGTGGGGATTACTGGAAAAGACTTTGAAATCAAAATTTGTAATACTGTAATCTTTTTAATAAAATACATTATTTTCAGGTCAAGGTCAAAGGGTGTAGTTCCTACTCAGGAGGAAATTTTTCAAAGAATAGTAGAACATCGAGAGGAAGAAAAGGCGATAGCTAAGAAAAGAAACAAGTTAGACAAGCATTTGTTAAAATGGGAGAAGTTGTATGAAAACAGGATTGAGGGCGGTATCCATGAGTGAGTGAGTGAGAGAGAGAGAGAGTGTGTGTGCGTGTGTGGGTGTGTGTTGTGTGTGTGTGCGTGTGTGAGTGAAGGAGGGGGGGGGGGGTAGGGGTTTGGGTGTAGGGAGGCCAGTACAATGTATATGCAGTTATATGATATAAATATTGTTTCCCATGTTCATGGAGGGGGGGGGGGGGGGGGGGCTATTTTATGATAGGCACTCTCTCAAGACGTAGGCATTTTTGCGAATTTTACCAAAGTATCCAGTACTCAATAAAGCGTAAAAATATTGTCAATATTCATAGTGTCTTTCGATGAGATAGACCTTCGCCCATAATTATATAAGGAAAAATGTGTACTTTAAAAAAAAAAACAATTTGTGTCTAACGGAGTGATTTATTCTCTCTCTCTCTCTCTCTCTCTTTCTCTCAATATATATATATATATATATATATATATATATAAACCCAAAACCGGTGTAATAGGAAGACACTCTTTGTACAAAGAAAAAATACAAAGAGTGTCTCCCGTACGTAGGTGGCGCTATTAAACCGCATTGTCCTGTGTCTCCGAAAAGCGGTATCCAGTGAAATATATGTATGTATATATATACATATTCCTCCAGGCTTGGGTTTGTGGGGGTAGGGGTAATGGTTGGGGAGAGATGGAATAATACCCACGTGTGTTCAAAAAGGAATATAACTCCCATTGTGAGAAAGAGAAAGTTAATTTCCAACCTCCACCCTCCCCCCCCCCCCCCCCCCCCCCCGCCCCCCCCTCCCGTGCCTTCATAATGCGTTATACTGCATATTGTCTTGTGAAGCACGCATGAAAACGAAATAGAAAACCTAAATCGAGCCGAAATCTAAGGTCAGGCAAACTGGCACGAATTTGAATGATGGATGTGTATTGCCAAATTGATTGACATTTTGACCAATCTCAATACGTTGTCGTTCAAAAATGAATGCAATTTGACGAAGATGAATGTTGTGGAGTTATTGAACCGTGAGAACAGAATAGCAGGTTTACAAAAATCACTCGATACTTCAATGACAAATAACGAATGTACGATGTAACGGCCAGGGAAAGGGCGCCCAACAGCGTTGGGTAGGTAAACTGAAGCATTGGCTGTATACAAACCAATAAGGGAAAATGACCCAGGGGGCTGAAATACTGTAACAGGAAGGAAACCAGGCGACCCTATGAATTCAGAAGAAGGAATGGGCTTGAAAATTAATGAGGAGGAGAAAAAAAAAAGGGGGGGGGTAAATTCAACAGGGGACATGCAGCTATCACAGTGTTGTTTCATTTCTTAGGTTCAAATTACAATTTGATTTCAATTTGTTTTTTAAATTCTCAGTTGTATATCGAACACTTTATTACGCACTGAAATTGATTTGACATGGAGTATCTTTTAATTATGTATTCATTAACAAATAAACTTCAAAACTGTATCGGAAACGACAATAGAACCGGGATTGGGACTGCGTTGGTTTTCAGCAAATGTGCCAAAGCCTGCGGTAGAACAAACAAAACAAGAAACAGACTCCGTTTCGGAAGCATTGTTTCCGTATTCTTATCTCAAAAGTGATTGACCACCCGAAATGACGTAACATGAACATTAATTTTTGTACAAATGGGCCGAATGTTTGAACGAAGGAATGTTATAGAACTATTACTATCACTATAACTATTCTTTTGCTATATTATTATTACTATTATTATTATTATTATTATTACTACTACTACTACTACTACTATTATTATTATCATTATTATTATTATTATTATTATTATTATTATTATTATTATTATTATTATTATTATTATTATTATTAATTTTCTCATTATCATTATCATTAACATTATTATTATAATTACATAATATTATGAAAAACAGGATCAATTCCGTATATTCTTGAAAGACTTTGCTTTAAGTAAATGCACCAAGTGCTATCAAATGCAACTTTTCTCTACTGTCCAAGTGTTTTCCTAATGAGTCTCATTGTGCTTTAACATTGATTTAACATTGCCTGTCTATGTGACGTTTTCGATTTATGCAAAATATGATAAATTCTCAAAGTTGATTTTGGGGCAACGAAGTTGAAATTGTCAGAGATATTATGGGATCACAAATCCAAAAAGAAAAACAACCCCCTGTAAAGCCCACAAATGTAAAAATCAACCACAAATGTAAAAACATTGCACCCGCAAATGTGAAAGTAACCACAATGTCATAACATGTCAACCACAAGTGTAAAAATAACCACAAATGTGAAAAAAATCGCCCACAACTAACAATATATCTTTTCAAATGGAACAAATTTTTGTTCATTTTGTCTATATTTCATATTTTAATGAGATTGGTAAATAACTGTGAATCAATGATACTCTACAAAGAATATTCAGATGGCATGGTATATTTGCAATCAAGAAATAGTGATAAACCAATCAATATCTAAATTCTCTTTGCTTTAACCCCTCATTCTTCATTTCATTTTCTATCATCACTCTTCTCCACCTTTTCCTATGCATCTTTTCTTCTTCACGACACCACCATCCAAATCTCTTTGCTTTAACCCCTCATTCTTCATTTTATTTTCTCTCATCACGCTTTTCCACATCTACTTAGGCATCTTTTCTTCCTCACAACACCACAATATCTCACGGCCTTTTCATAATAGACACTAATTATTTCAATGGGTCGCTTAAAATAACTTGTCACTGATCATTTATTAAAACTAAATATCAATAACAGCCAGACAAAAATAGTGTCCAACCATAATAATATAAGAAAGAAAATAAATAACACATATAACATATACATTGTACATTAAAAAAAAAACATGATATATAAACTGATCTGGACAATAATATGTACACTTGACATCTTTTATTCAGATCTCCAATTCGGACAATATTATCTCAAGGACTGCTCTTCTTCGGACAATAATATCTATACTTCACATCTCCTATTCGGACAATATTGTCCGTAGACCACTCCTCTTCGGACAATAATATCTATACTTAACATCTCCTATTCGAACAATATTGTCCAAAGACCACTCCTCTTCGGACAATAATATCTAAACTTAACTTATCCTATTCGGACAATAATATCTAAACTTAACTTATCCTATTCGGACAATAATATCTATACTTGACATCTTGCATTCGGACAATATTGTCCAAAGGACTGCTCCTGTTCGGACAATAATATCTATACTTGACATCTCCTATTCGGACAATATTGTCCAAAGGCCACTCCTCTTCGGACAATAATATCTAAACTTAACTTATCCTATTCGGACAATAATATCTATACTTGACATCTCCTATTCGGACAATAATATCTATACTTCACATCTCCTATTCGGACAATATTGACCAAAGGACTGCTCCTCTTCGGACAATAATATCTATACTTGACATCTCCATTCGGACAATATTGTCCGTAGACCACTCTTCTTCGGACAATAATATCTACACTTAACATCTCCTATTCGGACAATAATATCCATACTTGACATCTCCTATTTGGACACTATTATCTCAAGGACTGCTCTTCTTCAGACAATAATATCTATACTTGACATCTCCTATTCGGACAATTTTGTCCGAAGACCACTCCTCTTCGGACAATAATACCTATACTTAACATCTCCTATTCGGACAATAATATCCATACTTGACATCTCCTATTCGGACAATATTGTCCCAAGGACTGCTCCTCTTCGGACAACAATATCTATACTCGACATCTCCTATTCGGACAATAATATCTATACTCGACATCTCCTATTCGGACAATATTGTCCAAAGGACTGCTCCTGTTCGGACAATAATATCTAAACTTAACTTATCCTATTCGGACAATAATATCTAAACTTAACTTATCCTATTCGGACAATAATATCTATACTTGACATCTTGCATTCGGACAATATTGTCCAAAGGACTGCTCCTGTTCGGACAATAATATCTATACTTGACATCTCCTATTCGGACAATATTGTCCAAAGGCCACTCCTCTTCGGACAATAATATCTAAACTTAACTTATCCTATTCGGACAATAATATCTATACTTGACATCTCCTATTCGGACAATAATATCTATACTTCACATCTCCTATTCGGACAATATTGACCAAAGGACTGCTCCTCTTCGGACAATAATATCTATACTTGACATCTCCATTCGGACAATATTGTCCGTAGACCACTCTTCTTCGGACAATAATATCTACACTTAACATCTCCTATTCGGACAATAATATCCATACTTGACATCTCCTATTTGGACACTATTATCTCAAGGACTGCTCTTCTTCAGACAATAATATCTATACTTGACATCTCCTATTCGGACAATTTTGTCCGAAGACCACTCCTCTTCGGACAATAATACCTATACTTAACATCTCCTATTCGGACAATAATATCCATACTTGACATCTCCTATTCGGACAATATTGTCCCAAGGACTGCTCCTCTTCGGACAACAATATCTATACTCGACATCTCCTATTCGGACAATAATATCTATACTCGACATCTCCTATTCGGACAATATTGTCCAAAGGACTGCTCCTGTTCGGACAATAATATCTATACTTGACATCTCCTATTCGGACAATATTGTCCCAAGGACTGCTCCTCTTCGGACAACAATATCTATACTCGACATCTCCTATTCGGACAATAATATCTATACTCGACATCTCCTATTCGGACAATATTGACCAAAGGACTGCTCCTCTTCGGACAATAATATCTATACTTGACATCTCCCATTCGGACAATATTGTCCGTAGACCACTCTTCTTCGGACAATAATATCTATACTTGACATCTCCTATTGGGACAATATTGTCCCAAGGACTGCTCCTGTTGGGACAATAATATCCATACTTAACATCTCCTATTCGGACAATATTGTCCAAAGGACTGCTCCTATTCGGACAATAATATCAATACTTGGCATCACCTATTTCGACGAAATTGACAAAAGGACTGCTCCTGTTCGGACAATAATATCTATGCTTGACATCTCACATTCGGACAATATTGTCCAAAGGAGTGCTCCTGTTCGGACAATAATATCTATACTTAACATCTCCTATTCGGACAATATTGACCAAAGGACTGCTCCTGTTCGGACAATAATATCTATACTTCACATCTCCCATTCGGACAATATTGACCAAAGGACTGCTCCTCTTCGGACAATAATATCTATGCTTGACATCTCACATTCAGACAATATTGTCCAAAGGAGTGCTCCTGTTCGGACAATAATATCTATACTTCACATCTCCCATTCGGACAATATTGACCAAAGGTCTGCTCCTGTTCGGACAATAATATCTATGCTTGACGTCTCCTATTCGGACAATATTGTCCAAAGGACTGCTCCTGTTCGGACAATAATATCTATACTTCACATCTCCTATTCGGACAATATTGTCCGAAGACCACTCTTCTTCGGACAATTATATCTATACTTAACATCTCCTCTTCGGACAATAATATCCATACTTGAAATCTCCTATTCGGACAATAATATCTATACTTCACATCTTCTATTCGGACAATATTGTCCAAAGGACTGCTCCTGTTCAGACAATAATATCTACACTTGACATCTCCCATTCGGACAATATTGTCCAAAGGACCACTCTTTTTCGGACAATAATATCCATATTCGACATCTCCTATTCGGACAATAATATCAATACTTGGCATCACCTATTTCGACAAAATTTTTCAAAATATTAGATGTTAAGAATGGTGACAGTCTGAATAAAACAGGAAAAGGAGTATTTTTTAAATATTAATTGAATCACCTCATCTACACTAATCTCAAACTGGCAATTTGTTGAGTTGATTACAACATAGTAGCGCACAAACATTTGTTGTACTCTGAATTTCAATTATTTGTGGTTTTCTTGGAATTTTACTCTAGGGGCAGTACTCCAAATATATTGTACAGAGCATATTGTTAAAAGGTCCTCATGAAAGAAAAGGAAGAAATACATGGTCCTCATAAAAGAGAAAGAAGATATTTGCGTAATTTTGTGTGCAGGACCAAATGGGTGAGTTTTCCACCACATCTTGACAACATTACCTATTTGGCTAAATTGAAGTTTCCAAACAGTGTGTATAGTGATTACAACTTTCAAGTTCATAACTTTCTTATTGTTTGTCTGATTATGTACAAACTTTCACCTGTCTGCTTCTTGATTTTTTTCATCTTTCTCTCAGAGCAACCAGGCGTTAAGGTTGGATTTCCCTTTAAGTAATTTAACATCACAGCCAGTGAATTGGTAACTTTGTACTGTCTTGATGAAATATGAGCTGCCTGGCCTTACATATGCTTTCAAGGTATGTAATATAGTGTGAAAATGAAGCCCAGGAAAAAGAATGCACTTTAAAATCATCATGTGCTTTACAAAAGATACAAGTGACCAGAAATGCCAGTCATTTACCTCATAGATTGCAGTGCTAGACTAAGCATACCCCAATACATTTTTGTAAATTTCAGTATTCAGTCATACATTGTATATTTAAAAACATTTCGATACCTAGATATCAGTTTATCCTTCTGAACATCATTATACAAGACCGATATAAAAATTAATCAATTTATTAAATCAAGCTTCCAAACAGTTGCCAAGTCCATTTAAGTCTGTTTAGTCTGAAGAATCTGGCTCTGAGAAATCGTATTCGCTAGAAGAAGTGGTAGATTCACTTGCTGATGACGCAGGAACAATCAATCTTGAGGGTACCCGGCCCAACTCCTCCGCCTCATCCTGAACTGCATCTGCACAAATGACCAAAAGGAGAAGGAATTAAAGAAAATGTAATGTAGCCAAATAGCATGCTAATTTAAATGGAGGTAGTTTGGGGGAACAAAAAGGAATATTTTACTTGTATTATTTTCTACTACCTTTTAAGACTCTTGCTTCCAATTTATAAATTCAACAATAGTGAAACCTAAACATAAACTAATTTTTTCCCCCCACTTCCTTGCCCCAAACTCCAAAATTTCATCTCTTGACTGCTACCCAAGCCGGCCTTATGTAAAATATGTTCAAAGTTTTATGAATCTACTGAAAAAAAAATAAAAAATCTGAGGTACTCATTCCATACCGGAAAATTAATAAACTTGAGCTTTTCATCTGCATGTGGTTAAATGTCTTCACCCTCAAAGCAATCCCTTTTTTGTGTACATTCCATCAGCATTCCATATATTGCTTGACCATGAGATGGCAAAGTTAACATAAAGGTAGAAATCCTACATTGCTATCAGTGTTGGTGTTTCAAATTGGGAACATATTAAATTCTACAGCATATATCATATTATTCATAATTTTTCAAAGTTCAACTTTTCAACAAAGTAACAGTACTTATCACAATCCTTAAAATGTGCGAGGGCCATAGTTCAATTACATGGGTCCCCCAAATACTGATATTGTATGTCTGGGAAAAAATTCAATAAAAGTGGATTTTTCACATAATCTAGCACATGGCAAGATAGAATCATGAGCATATATATATATATATATACATGTATATACATGAAGATGTTGCCCACTCGATGCTTCCCATTTTGACGTACCATACTCTTTCACAGCAAGTGCCACACGGTCCTGGACATCTGAAAATGCTGACAAAATGCTCTGAAACATCCCTGCTTCTGCAATTACTTTCCTCATAGATTGGCTACCATGACCCCCTTCTGTAGTTGCCGCAATTACGTAGCGTGCTGTCAAAAGTAGAAGACAAATGAGAGAAATATCAAAGACAGTCTCTTTTGATATACAATGATTTCATGCAATGTCGGGACCGCACAGAAATATTTTACCTGAAGTTGCTGTTGCAAAAGGGTTATGCAATAAAAAATACTCCTTGACTGGTCTAAAACAGCCCAGTGAAAATAAGGCTGAGTCTAATTCTAGACATTTCTGAATTTCATGGGAGCAACAAACGTAACAACTTTTAAATGTCCACATTAACATTATGCACTTTGATTCTGAGTATGCCTACTCCGTTTTATTCATCTTTAACTCTTTCAGTGCCAATGTCACATGTATGTGACAGATAGACTTGTTATTTACATTCACCTATTGCTCGACCAAAGGAAAGGTATATGGTGACCAATATCAAAATTTCGAGTCAAAATCATGCATTCTGAATATTTGATTATAATTATATGCTACCACTGAAATTTTCAGAAAATACTGCTGACTTTTTTAAAAGATATTACTTCAACATTAAAGATGAAGTTGAGTTCTGGTCATGATATTGAATTGCGAAAGAAACTATCTCAAGCAGTTGGGAAAGTTTGATTATACAGCACATTAGAAGTGGTGTATGCTGTAAGGTTTTGGGATCACCAAAATGATTAGAAATTGACTCAATCCTGTTGAGAATTACATGCACTGCACAAAGAAATGTGCATATGGGACTACCCACAAATGTTCGGCCCGAACTTTTCAGCTGTATCTTGTCATATTTTGAATGTGAAGGCATTTGAAGAACAATCCTTTTCAGGGGACATTTCTAATACGATAATCTTCCAAACTAACATAAACAGAATGAGAAAGCGCAAAAAATTATTTTTTACCTTTCCCAGAACTCAAGCTTCCCTTTAAACAATAGTCAACAAATGAGAAAACACAAAATAATGGACAGAAAAGAAACTCAAATGTAATTTTAAATAATTCTCATTCATAAATTTGGGTATTGTAAGAAAAGGTAGTAAATTTCCTACAAGCAGTGCAGACATTTGAAAAGAAAGCACTGATCCCATTTTTGGTAAAATTTTAAAGAGATCTAACCCCCTTGGTACAGTATAAGAGTTATATCCCATAACTTACCACTAACATCTCCGACAATGACGCTCTCTCCACACATCAAAAAGCCCTGACTCTCTAGTTGTTGCTGCCATTTGAAGGCAATGCCAATGGTGTCACAAATTACAACAGCATTTGCTGAGCCATCCTTTAGATCTCTGCTCACCTTGTTCATCCCTGCCGTTGACTCCTGAAAAAAAATGACATAGCAATCTCAATTTTCAGTTACATTTAAGCAAATTATGTACAAAATGGTACTCAAATTTAATCTTTAGCAACTGAATAATGTACTCATAAGAGAGCCAAATTAATTGGGGAATGCAACATCCAATATAAAACTCTTTTGCAAAATAAATGGGGAATATTTTCTACTTATAGCATTAGAACTCAACACTTCAATGACATTTAGAGCAGTCATAAAATGAAGGAAAACCAATAATTCAAGAAAATTTGAAAGTGTACTTTTAGCTTTGACCTATGTCCCACAAAATCTACTCAAAGCATTTTCTTATGGTGATACATTCTAGCATCAATTTTTAAGTCATGTAGTTTCATTAACTGGCCTCTGTGATCTTTGAAATTTGACCTTTATGACTCATAATCTTATCAAATCATCTTCCGTTAGTGATACATGGTAGGACCAAGTTTGAAATTCATAACTCAAACAGTTTTTTAAATTTGTAAGAATGAAAAAGCCGAACAGAAGGCAAAGGTATCCCCCCCCCAAAAAAAAAAAATCAACAGGAGGGAAAATGACATGTAAGCATTTAATCTCACCGCTTCAATGATGGTCAGGTGGACAGGCGATTCTCTTAATCCAGAGGATGTGTTTAGTGACCCCATCCTGGACTGTGTTGCATCTTGCACATAATTGTAGAAATCCCTTGGGAACGCCTTCTTGAAGTTCATACCTAAATGAAATACAATTTATAGACATTAATTAGTCACTGTCACTTCACAAAATTAAATACATACATGTAGCTATTTACACATTTTACAGTATTGAAGATACCACAAAATCATGAAAATGACACTCTCACGAATAACAAAATTATCTGTCAGTGAAAAATATCACATATACATATCGTCGCTGGGCTGATAAAACTTTGTATCTGAAAAAAGTAAATTTTCTGGAGAGTGGAAAAACATGACTGCAAAAGCACTATAAGCAATGGAATTGCCCTCCCTTTGACATGCCACAGTGGCTTCATTTTTGGAGTAAGAGAGCTGGGATTTGGACAGGACATCACTTAACTTATTATATGAAGATTAATACAAAAAAGGAAATTTTCGCCAAAATTTGAGATACAAGGTTTTATCAGCCCACAGACGATATCCACATATGGAAACATGCCATGATTCAAATCAATGTTTGTCACATAAAGCAAGGCCAAAAAAAATTACAGTAAATAAACATTTAACAACTTAGATCATTGAAATGGGGGATCCTTGTAAACCCTCCTCCCTCCCTTTCTGAATTAAATTGAAATACATGTAGAAACTGTCAGTACAGACTCACCAATAAACTGCTCTAGGTCTGAGTCACTGGTGTATTCTGGGTAGTCCCTGCAGCACTCTTCCCATGACTTCTTCTTCGCAAGCAGCTGAAATTCATTCCGTACTGCATGCAGCCCCTTGAGACGCTTTGCTGCTGTCTTCAATTGGTCAAACTCTACTTCCCCATTCACAACCTTGCTTAGAAGTGAGTATCACTCCTCCTCTTTCAGGCCTTGTAGATGCATGAATACCTATTTTGAAAAAACAAAACATAACAAGTGAATTAGTGATTACGCGATGCGTAATAATGTCCCTGGCAGAAGTGTAGATCTGTGGAATGGCTGTTAATTTATGTAATTTCGGACAGAACCTTAAAGATAAATAAGAGAAATGAATGATCAAATTTATGTTTAGTGATTATAATGCATTTTTTGTTGATTTTAAATAAATAAGCATAAATTTGCATAAGCCCTATCACATATAACAATCGTTATCATAATCCACTATGAAATAGAGAAGTAGCATTTTTCATTAATTTCGAATAAATTTGCATAAATTTGCATAATTAATGAATTTCAAAATTCTATATATGAGTTTGGAAGCCCCACACAGCCCTTTGAGATAAAACAATCTGAATCAATATCCGCTGTGAAATAGAGAAGTAGCATTTTTCATAAATTTTTAATAAATTAGCATAAATTTGCATAAATAATTTCAAAATTCTGTGTAAAATTTTAGAAGCCCCACCCAGCCCTATCAGATAAAACTATCGGATTCGAAATCTTATGTGCATTGGAGAAGTTGCATTTTTCGTCAATTTTGAATAAATTTGCATAAATTAATTGAATTGGCATAAAACAATAGGAATCAATATCAATAACATGTTTACGCAAGACCCGCTGGGAGAGCAGTTTAATAACATAAGTGGCTACCCTTGGTAAATAAAACTTTATTATTTAGAAATCAGAAGAAAATGTCTTAATTTAATGAGCTAATAATGTTGTATTTTCCTTTCTTTGTGTTTTTAACTGTTTGGGACCTTTTTTCACTCTAACCTACATGTAAATCACAGACAGGAAATATATCTTTATATTACATGACCTATATAGATACTGACGCGTGATTTGTCAAAATGCCGTCATGTGACCAACATCACAGGGACGAGAAAAGTTATGTTTCCCAACATGACGTAAAATACGTCATACCTCGGAATATGACGCCGTTATATCCAGAGGTATGACGTCACACGTACAATTCAATTCACATTAAACGTACGTGATCGATCGATCGTAAGCAGCGCGAAATATGAAATTGGAACAAATCTTATTTTGGCCTCAAATTTTGTGGTCGTCAAAATGGCTGCTTCAGCAAGCCGATTCGCTTCGCTGGGTGAGGAAGAACTGGACGAAATTATTGAACAAAATTTGCGGATTTTTTATAACATCTGACACTGCTACAGGAATCAAATGGTGAGTCAGCAGAATTGGTTTTGTATCTATATAGGTCATTACAATATAACAGATATTGACTTTCTCCTTCAGGAACAACATAACATTTGAATTCCCTTGGGTAGTTATATTTTTGTCTCGGAATACTATATTTTTCCTCAGTGCTATGCACTTCGGAAAAATATAATGTCCCTCGACAAAAACATAACTCCCCTCGAGGATCTCAAATGTTATGTTGCCCCTCTAGGCAGTCAATATCTGTATACAGTTACTTACATGTGTTTCAGATTCAGTCTACACTTAACTAGATTTCTTGTTACCTAAACACTAGCAAACAAAATATTTCAAAGAAACCTCTCAAGGTAATTGGCAAAGTACGGATTGGAATGTAATCAACAGCTTGCCCCCTTGTTTTTTTTTTTTTTTAATTCATTATATAACTTCTTTCTGGCATCTGAAAAGTAATTAATCTTGGACTGAAACTAAGATATGGAAGATTATTATTATCATTGAAGTAAATGACATTATTTTCAAATGTAATCATTGCAATGAAGTTTCTTCACCGAAAGGAATTGAATTGAAATGACTCATTCATAATAATAAATGAATAAGTAATAACTAACATTTACAAAACATCATTAACATCAAAGAGTGTACCATTCAAAACTTACAGTTTGCTTCAGAGCTTTTCCATTTTTCTCCTCATACAGGGAGAACAGTCTCTGCACCTTGGCATAGCACCTTCTGCTGTACAAGGCCACCTGGAATGTGGTTTCCAATTTTTTTCGATCCTATGCAAATTTTGAAATAAAGATTAATGATTTCGTTAGAACAGAGAAGTCTCATATTTGCAAGGTGACTAATAAATGCTCTTATGTACAAGAGTATGCTATGTTACTTTAAAAAATATCCTTTTCTTAAATCAAGGAACTATTAGAATAGCACACAAAACTTTAACTCTACTTACTAAATGAAAAAGTAATTAAAATGACTCATTCATGTAGTGTAATTTATTCATTGGTGAAAGATGAGTTCTGCTATTTTATTGTTATTTTCTTCTCATAATCCTCTTCATTATTGATAAACACAAATTAAAATAACCCTTATTAAAAGATCAAAAACAACTCTTTGTTAACTTGCTTTAATTGTTCACAAAGCATGTCACCACAGCAATTTTTCAAATACTTCCCCTAAGTAATTATACACTGATGAAGGTTTACAACAATGTACAAAAATTCACTTATAAAATAGTATAAAAATTACTGGAGGGAAATTTAGTGAACTAAATTTTCTGAACAACTGGGATATTATTGTAATCCACTCACCTTGGGATTTGACGATAAGCATCCTAACGCAGCAGCTGCCTGTTTTCTCCAAGAATCTTGGACCCTTGCAGGTGGCTCATGGGAGTCCTCATCCAGGCCATGGATGCTGTACAGCAGCCTTCTGCATACAGCAACCTTGGCCTGGAGGGTGGGTAGATCATCCACAAGGAGATTTTGTTCTTGTTGGAACAACGCTCCTATTTGTAGAGCCTCAGCCATCCCGACTGCCCCATGCACCCTCACGGTACATTTCTTCAGATGTGCAAATCTACAAAGGCAAAGAAAAGAGGGGAATGAAATAGAAACAATAAAGTAGATTTTTAAGCATTGAAATTATTACTGAAATGAAATTACAAAAATTGATAAAAATTATTATCAACCATTTCCGCAAAGGGCTAATTCAACCTCTTTTCCAACTGGGGGAGGGAACCCCTCTGAGCCCCCCCCCCCCCCTCCCTGCTAGTTAGTGATCATATATTCAGGCAGTTTTTAAGAAAGTTTCAAGTCATTAGTCCTAAAGGCATTTGAAATATGAAGAAAAATGTATTTTGCTGCAATTCATATTTTGGGGAAAATTTGTAAAAATTAAATTATTTGACCCAGATTTTTTATGCAAATCATTACGAAGACAATCAAATGTGGTACCATGTTGTAGGGAATTTATTTTTCTTCAATCTGATGCCTCATACGTGGTATTTGAAGGTTCTGTTACAAAGTTATATTCAAAATTGTCAGTGCTAGTAATATATGGCGGCCATTTTGAAAAAAGCGTCGCCATTTTTTTTCAGCAGCGTATTTTCGAGGTAGTCCACCTGGAAGTTGTGCAGGGTGATCCCCCGAACAAGTTGATACCCACCAACCTTTTACAACAGCCCAAGCACCAAAAACCTACTTTGCCCCCTAGGTAATAAGTTCTTTCAAGACTAGGTAACAGTATGATCAAGATGGCAAAGACTAGAAAGAAAAAAAATCAGAAAATGATGTGACATGAGCACTTGGAAATTCACTGCAGAAATTGTCTGGGGGGGGGGGGGAGGGCCCACCAGTACAGTAAGGGTTTCAAAAAGATGACTACAAATTATTAAAAACTTCTCCATAGAAAAGGCATTTAAAGTCATTTAATTGTTATTAAATATATCATTCAAACATAATTATTAAAACATAATATCAACAACCAGTAAGCTCATACTCTCTTACCCCCCCCCACAAGTTTCATTTGGCTTTCATTTCCCCCTCCCCCATTTTTCTTCCTGCACTTTTTTTTTCAATAACCATCGACCAATGAACGAGCAAACACATAGAATCTAGTCTTCTAGCCAGTATGATCACAAAAAAAGGCAGCACCGATAAAAGAAATTTACTCATATTCCATGTCACTTACTTCTCATCACCAACGAGGTCGATTATTGCTGCCAGAAGATTGCATCCACCAAGTAGCATATACTTAGAAGAGCTTGCTTTCTCTTCATCCCAGTCTTCCTCTAATGTCATCACTGGTAGGATGGGTAGGTTTATCTTGGGGTTGGACACGATTGCTGCCTTGTACGCCTCTACCCGGCTTGGTGTAGTCTTGATGAGCATCAGCATGGGGTTTCCTTGCTCAATGTTCTCAAGGGGTACCTCAACAATTCCTATTATCCATTTTGGAAAAGGGAGATTAAAAAAGGAAAACAGTTGATATTTGTCATAACTCTGTCACAGTATTCAACAATGATGAAAGCAATAATAATAATAATAATAATAATAATAATAATAATAATAATAATATTCTGGATTTATATAGCGCCTAGTACATCGATGATGTCTCTAAGCGCTTTACAGATATATTATTACCCCGGTCATCGGATTCATGGCTTGCCCGCACACAATGTATGCACCTTCTCCACTCCCTGGGGAGCATTCCAGCCAGGCGCCTTTTGCAGACGCTCACAATGCTGATCAAACCACAATGACTTTCGCATCCTACCGGGTACCCATTTAACACCTGGGTGGAGAGGAGTAATGTAGATAAAACGCCTTGCTCAAGGACATAAGTGCCGAGCCGGGGTTCGAACCCACGACCATCGCATCTCCAGTCAAGTGTTTAAACCACTCGACTACGACACCTCTACCAACCCTGTCTATGATGCATTCATTTTATACATACACAAAACTGTGGTAAAAGAACTTTTTTTATGCACTACATGTACAGGCATATTAATTATTATAAAATATCTATAGTTTGACATATACACTAGCCAAGATGGTCCATCATTTTCTACAGGAAATCATCAGGATTCCCCCATCCCTGACCTTTCTTTATGATTAATATCAGACTCTGGGGATAAAAAAGAAAGGGATAGTATATAGTAATGGAATAAACTGCAGCACTGTGAAACAACATGAAATAAACTGATCTCCTACGGTGTATAGTACTAACACACACACACACAAAAAAAAAACTAGATTCCAAAAAATATATTATGAATGAAAGAAACAGTAAACTTTGAATTATGCACTTAAAAAAAACAACTGTATTTTTAAACTGTGAATGAAACTTCATATTTGTATGAACAAATTAAAAGGAGTGTTGCATGGCAAATACTGGTCAACCTCATCTACGTCTTTTTTTACAAGCAAATTCACATTAATGAAAGGACTTCAGCTAATGGTAGTCATGATCAGCGACTTACGGTAATCTCTACATGGTAAGCGTTTACGAAACATTCCAAAGTTACCCTTAATTCTCGGTTTCGCACATGTTGCACATACCCACGGATAGGGGAATAGCATGGCTCATCCAAAGTCAATCCATAAAGTCAGGCCACGGGATAGACACATAGTCTCATTAATTTATACCCCCTTTAATTACAATGTAATTGCACATCATCAAACAAACCTTTGCAACTTTGTTCCACATTTACTCCCTGGTGGTCTCTCTGTCTTTTTCTGTAAGTATGTTTAGTCCTGTTTCTTGGCGTTGAAGAGAGCAGGGGTTGAACTTGAACTTCCAGGTCATCTAAAGTGAAAGCCTGCAGGTCGAATTCCTGGCACATGGAGTCAGAGTCCATTTCATCCCCATGCATAACCACTTTCTTACCACTAGCCATGGTAAACTACAAAAGAAAGAAGAAGAAATGACTTACATGTAACGGTATGCAATAGTTATTTGTATTAGTAGGAATTCCATGACAAAGGGACCAGTTACAGACTTGGGGTGGTATTCTGCAAATTGTTGTAACTTTTGGTATAAAACAGTTTTCAAGAATACCACACTTGGTACAACTGATTTCGACATGTACTACTGAATACAAGGGCAGATTTGTGACTTCCAAATTGAACACTCATTTCACTGGATGTCAGGGCCAGTTCCAAGTTTGCTCGCTGCAAAATGCATGTATGTTGTTGAAAATTATGACTCCAAGATCTGAACTAAGTAGTTTATGTTGAATTTCATTCTCAATGAACATTTTTCTGGTAATAATTTTCTCACATCCAAAGAATTATTTGCTACAATTAGTATCACAGAATGCAATTTGCTCTGCATGAGGGTATGTTTAGCCCCCTAGGTAATAGACTGGATTAGATAATGGCTATTTTAATTTATGGCAATGTACAGTTTAACAGATAATCCATACACTTACTTATCCCACAAAAGAAAAAAATATATATATTACATTCATGACATGTTGTGGAAGATTCATTTATTAAGGGGTGCTGGGAGCAAAGCCACAACAGTTCAAAGTACATGTACCCATGTCATTTCACTGAGTGTATGATTGATAACAATGTTTCATACCAGAGCCTGATCGGTTTGTTACGGGATGGACATTTGACAAATTTTTAAAGTTTGGAGGCATGTGAAAAAAAAGGTTATGGGATATGTTGAGCTCTTATATGATTCACTGTGAAGGGTACCATAGGGTTAGGCAAGCTACAACTTATGCTAGAGGTCCGAAAACTTTGACAATGACTTTCCGGACATTGTCAATTGAACAAACATGAATTTACATGTAAGTAATTTCAGATATTAATGAAGAACCTGAAAGTGATTTCATGATAAAAATCTGAAAAAAAATTTCACCCCAGTGCTCACTCTTAACTGATCAGGCTCACATGTAGATCTACTTTGACTGGAGTGGATAAATAAATAACATGCTATTTTTCTTTCTTCTTTTCTTCATTCCTTAACAAAGATTCCTTAACCCAACAAACAAAATTTTCAAAAAATGAGCCAAAATTTTAATATAAAGGTTGACTTTGTCCAAGAAACTTCCATTAAATAGACAAACTTTTGAAATGGAATAGAGTCCATTTTGTAAAACTATGGATCATGAAGTATAGATCACTATCTCTCTATCTTCTCTTATTTAACTCTAAATACATGTACCTCCCTTGGTTATGACATGCAAAAAAAAAAAAAATAATAAAAATGAAAACGTCTCATTTTCCGTAAAAACTTTTGTACTGTCCAAAACAAATCTCGTTTTGAAGTAGTAAAAAAATGTATGGCTTTGAGGACTTATCTATAAAAACATTTTATAAACACCTACCCATCAAAACAAAACAAAAAATAACGCAGTAGCTTATTTCATTGCTCACATATTCAAGTTTATTGTCTCGTGATTAAAAAGTAAATTTGGTTGAGTATAAGTAGTGTATAAAATTGAAATACCAGGAATTTTAGATCAAAAGTTGCACTGCAAGCACTGGGTTCAGCAAATAATAATTGATCCTTTTGATTATTAATTTACTTAAAAGTTGTAGCTGGAATCAGACTGAGGTTTTCACATGGTAAAGTTGGAGGCCACCAAATTCATTTGGATTAAGTTTCATGATGGTTATTTGAATGATGTTCTTAAAACAAAGTTCTTCTGAATGTTTAATTAGTTTTTCCCACTTTGAAAAATCAAGGCCACAAATCTGTGTGTGTCAGTAATTAATTCAAAGCACAACAATAGGCTTGTGCACTGCAGCTGAAATTCCAGATCATCTCTTTTATTTACCCAGAGTCATGAATCATTAATGACCCCGGACAGCAAAAGTTTGGCAGAACTAACAGGTGAATTGCACAATGGTATTGTTGTGTTCTGAATTAATTACTGATACACACAGATCTGTGGCCTTGATTTTTCAAAAAGTGGAAATGTAATCTGATGATTAGAACATTATGGTGAGAATATGGATGAAGGAAATTCCATAAAACTTACTCCAGATAATTGGGTATCCATCGGCTTTACAATGTGAAAACCTCAGTTTCAGAAGAGTTATACTTTTTGTATTATTAACCATCAAACGTATCAAAATATCTTTTTAACACCTAATCCAAAGTCACTGGAAAATTTTTATTTTTTAGCATTTAGGAGAAAATATTAATACTTTTGTCAAAACAAGGCGTATGGGTGCAAATTTGGTACCAAATTAAAGCTATTTTACTCTTCTTTACTGTCTTATTATTGAAAAATAAGTTTGGCTATGCATCCAATAAGAAATATGTAACACTTGATATAGAATGACTCTTGAATTTTTTTGAATTTTTGCAAAAGTTTCGGAATTTTCTTCATTATTACAATGTACATGATCATAAACCCAAGACAATTATACGTTGTTGTAAGGATCTGAATCAGTTTTCAAAGAGTATATAATTTTTATTGCCATTGGAGAGCCTCAGAAAAAGTTATGGTGAAAACAATAAGATAACCCAAAATATCAAATATTCCATAATCAAGTCCACAAAATTCTTTTATTTTACACCTTATGTCATTTTTGAGCACATTCTCTGTGTAATTTCCTATCAGGAAATGTATACTTTTCTATCATAGGCTATATACTTAAGGAGATAGAGGCTTTTAAATTTAAGAATGCATCACTGGAGCTAAAATCACCTTGTAACACAAAAGGGGACCAACTAATGACACATGACCTTATATCAAATATGGATTTTCACCACAGAAAATAGAGGGACCAACTATTCGGACTGCTCCTCTTCGGACAATAATATCTATACTTAACATCTCCCATTCGGACAATATTGTCCAAAGGACTGCTCCTCTTCGGACAATAATATCTATACTTAACATCTCCCATTCGGACAATATTGTCTGTGAAGGAATGGTCTTCTTCGGACAATAATGTCTATACTTGACATCTCCCATTTGGACAATATTGTCCAAAGGACTGCTCCTGTTCTGGCTATATTGTCTGAATACCACTTCTCCTTGGACAATAATATCTGTACTTTACATATATTTGGACAATATTGACCGAAGGACCATTCCACTCCGGACAATATTGTCCGAAGGTCCACTCAACTTCGCACAATATTGTTCAAAGCACCGACTCTTCTTCGGACAATATTGTCTTAAGTTATCTCCATGACATCTCTTTTAATACTTGAATTAATTTTAATTTTCTTTATAACTTTTTTTTAATGTACATGTGCCGGTACGTGTTTTATGTGTTATTTTTTTTTTTTCGTTCTTATATATTATGGTTGTACAAAATTTTGTCTGCCTGTTATTGAGTATCAATAAATAATCAATGACAAGTAATTTTGAAAGACCCATTCCAACTATTAGTGTCAGTGATGAAAAGGCTGTGAGGTATGGTGGTGTCGAGAGGAAGAAAAAATGCATAAGTAGAGGTGGAGGAGAGTGATGAAAGAAAATGAAATGAAGAATGAGGGGTTAAAGTAAAGAATTTCAGATGGTGGTGTCGTGAGGAAGAAAAGATGCATAAGTCGAGATGAAGAAAAGTGATGAGAGAAAATTAAATGAAGAATGATGGGCTAAAGCAAAGATTTTAGAAATTGATTGGTTTATCGCCCTTCTTTGATGGCCAATGTTTCGTGTTACCTGAATTTTCATTGCAGAGTATCATATATTTCGATGTTATTTACCAAACTTATTAAAACATAAAAATAGACAGAAATGAACAAAAATTTGTTCCATTTGAAAAGATATATTGTTATCTGTAAAAATCTGTTTAACCACAAATGTAAAAACATTTTGCCTACAAATGTAAAAATTTCCATTTTTACCACAAATGTAAAAACTCATTGCTTGCATAATGCACCTATGTAAGATCAGTTATTATAATAGTAATTTGCCACTTAGTCTAATGCCAATTACTCTAATAGCCAAGAGGTCTAACATCATTCGGTCTAACAACAATTCGTCTATCACCAACTCGTCTAATCAGGATTTCGTCTATAGCCAATTCGTCTAAACGTCACTTGATCTAATAATCAGTTCGTCTAATGTTCACTTGGTCCGGTATCTATTTCGGCTAAAACCAGTTGGTCTAATCATCATTACGTCTAATCATCGTTTGGTCCAATTCTCAGTTCGTCTAATAACCGTTTGGTCTAATGTTTATTCTTTATATGACCATTTGGTCTAATAATACAGACAAATAGGTTAGACTGTCATAGTTACATAGGTTTATTGCCACTTGGTCTACAGCCAGTTGGTCTAATAGTCAATTGGTCTAACATCATCCGGTCTAATATCAGTTGATCTAATACCCATTTGATCTAAAACTACAGACAAATAGGTCAGCCTGTCATAGTTATATGGGCCGTGGAACCAGGCCCCGCGTAGGGAGGGGGGGGGGGGGTAATGGGGCTGCAGCCCCTTCACTTTTAGAGTAGACACGTTTCATATAATTTTGTTTAATGATTATGTACAGTATATATATTTCTAGAAGAGATCACATTTTAAAGATAATACATTGTAATAATGTTTGGGCGCTCGCTTCGCTAGCTTGCAAAATGTTGAAAAGGGTTTTTGGTACCCGGGCAAGAGGCGTCAGTCCCCACTCCCAAAAACGTTCCATTTCCCTGCATTGTGGTACATGTAGTAATAATGATGATAATAATGAATAGAAACAGAATGGCACAATGAGAGAGAGATTATGGGAGAATGAATATAAAAAGTAATATAAGGAAAGACGGAAGTAAAGTTTAATCGATGTATATTACAATACAATAGGGAGGATCGAAAGTTTATGGAGAAAAGGATAAAGACATAAGACGATTATTAAAAATTTAAAAAAGGTCAATATAAAAAAAGAAGAATAACATTGCGAAATTAGAGATGTAAAGCAAAAAAAAAAAAAAAAAAGAAGAAGAAGAATACAAAATAGGCAAGATGATAGAAAGATAAACCAAGGAATAAAGAGCAACAAAAAAAAAATTGGAGAGACGAAAAGAGAAGAGAAAGATGATGGAATAAATAATATAAAGATTAACATATGGGGAGATGGAAGAGGTGATAGAAGGAATTAAAGAATAACACAACTAAAGGAAATATGGAAAAATGAAAGGTTAAAAGCAAGGAATAACATAACGAAAGATAGAGAAATGATAGAAGGATAAATATATACATAAGAGAAGATAGCGAAATAAATCAAATGATAGAAACAATATAACAAATGCAAAGTGCAATAAAACAATAATTGAAAATTCACTAAAATATTAATTGATTAATCAATTAATCAATCAATCAATTAATTCACTAGATAATTGATTAAACACATGTAATCACTTCATGCCATGCTCCATCAGGTCACTTTTTTCTCCTCTTTTTTACCCCCCCCCCCAAAAAAAAAAACAAAACAAAACAAAACAAAACAAAACAAAACAAAACAAAACAAAACAAAAACAAAAACTTAACATACAATTACTGCAAAAAAGTTCGAAAATTTCGGCCAGTGCGCCGAACCGAGACCTGACTGTTTAGTCAAAGCCACCTAGAGTAGTATTGTTGGGGGAAAACAACAAATCTGCCAAGTTGGTCATTAGACGGAACGATGATTAGATCAAATGGGAATTAGACCAGACGGCTATTACACCAGATGACAATTAGACCAAATGACAATTATTCTAAATGGTTATTAGACTAAATGGGTGTTGACTAAATGATAGACCAACTGAGGTTAGACTAACTGACAAATGGACCAAATGATGCCGACCTAATGGGTATTTAATAGACTAATTGGGTTCAGACCATTTGATGATTAGACGAAATGGCAATTAGATCAATTGATAATGGACTAAATGGTCATTAGACCAAATGGCTATTAGATGAATTGACTATAGACCAAATGGTAATTAGACAAAATGACAATTAGACCAAATGGTAATTGGGCAATATGATTGATGATTAGACCAACTGGTTATTAGATAAACTGATATTAGACCGGATGATATTAGACCAATTGGCTATTAGACCAACTGGCTGTAGACCAAATGGCAATAAACCTATATAACTAGGACAGGCTAAACCTACTTGTCTGTATTATTAGACCAAATGGTTATATAAAGAATAAACATTAGACCAAATGGTTATTAGACGAACTGACAATTGGATAAAACGATGATTAGACAAAATAGTAATTAGACGAAGTGATGATTAGATGATGTGGGTGTTAGACCAACTGGGTATAGACAAAATGGCTATTAGACGAAATGATGATTAGACCAACTGGTTCTAGCCGAAATAGATATTGGACCAAGTGAACATTAGACGAACTGATTATTAGACCAAGTGATGTTTAGACCAAGTGGGTATTACACCAAATGTGTTTTAGACGAAGTGATTAAACTGATTATTAGACCAATTGGTTATTAGACGAAATGTTGATTAGACGAATTGGTGATGGACGAATTATTGTTAGACCGAATGATGTTAGACCATTTGGCTATTAGACCAAATGGCATAAGACCAAGTGGCGATTTACCATTGAAATAACTTATCTTACACAGGTACATTATGCAAGCAATGAGTTTTTACATTTGTGGTAAAAATTGACATATTTACATTTGTAGGCGAAATGTTTTTAAATTTGTGGTTAAACAAATTTTTACATTTGTGGGCGATTTTTTTTCACATTTGTGGTTTATTTTTACACTTGTGGTTGACATGTTATGACATTTGTGGTTATTTTGACATTTGCGGGTGCGATGTTTTTACATTTGTGGTTGATTTTTACATTTGTGGGCTCTACACCCCCCCCCCCCCCAAAAAAAAAAAAACACACACACACACAAAAAACACAACAACAACAACAACAACAAACAAACAAAACTTCAACGGACTTTTCTAGTTCATAAAATGTCAAAGTCGACTTATAGTAACGATGTCTGGATTGTTGCAGTTGCCCTAATAGTCAATATATGACGAAATATAGCTAAAGTTCTTGCCACATGTGTGTGCAATCCCATATATCCATTTCTGTGTGCAGTGCATGTGCTTTTTCAGCCAGATTGGATCAATTTCATCTCATTTTGATGATTCCAAAACCTGACAGTATGCACCATGATTATTATGTAGACATGATCGACCTTTCCCAGTTGCTTTGAGACAGTTTTTCTCTCTCTCTCTCTCTCTCTCTCTCTAAAAAAAAAAATTTTAAAAAATCGAGTGATCACTGACGTCACTCCCCGGGGAAAGAAAATAGAGTGAAAATAGAGTGAAACTCCACTCTTTTCCTTTTAGAGAGTACTCGATAGTCACTCGGTATTCACTCTTAAACAATTGATCATTGACGTGACTCCCGGGGAGTGAAAACATAGTGAAAATTCACTCTTTTTTTAGAGAATTCAATTTGATGCCACATAATATCATATACCCATATCTATGACTGCTTTTCACTGTTAGCAAAGCTGAATCATTAAAAAAAAATATTTTGATAATTCCAAAACCTCAACATACACAATTATTCTTATCTCCTAAATAATAAACATTTCCCAATAACTTCTAGATTTCACAATTCAAACGCATGACCCGTACCCATTTTTGTTTATTTAATGAACACCCTAATCTACCCAGTGAGCCACTTACTTACGCGGAGCGCCATGACTTGCCTTCTAAATACAACGGCTTCTTGACATGACTGTGTGACATGTGTCACAACCACGACGTTCTGTATACAATGATTTCTGTAGGCTTTATGTTTGTCTGGCGTACTTGAACTATGTTCATGATGTACCATCAATACTAATGAATAGATTGTCAAAATTGAAAGAAAAATATACAACACGATAAAAACTACTTTCGAAAAATAAACTCAAGGGCATTTTCAAAGGCCTATTGTACTGCCCGAAGAAATCAGGTTCGGATTACGTAATATGCCATTGTAATGTTCGCACATTTCTACAGGTGATAGAAAGGGCTATTGAAATTGCCTTCAGTTGATTTTTCGAAAATAGTTTTTATCGTGTTATACGTATACCTCTCCAATCCACACTGCATCATTCAAACAACCAAGGCTGTCGATATTTCTTTGGACAAATTTCCGACTAAAAAAAACCACTACAATTTTTTTTCAGTGAATTGAGAAATTTCAGAGAAAATAATTTGAAGGTATTAAGGATGTAGACAATTATCTCATTCATCAAATTACTCTTAAATCGTTGTTAACTATATATGGATATTTTGAATTATTACACGTCGGCGCAATGGAACTACACAAAATAGGTCATGAAGCCAAACTCAAAGAAAGGAAAAAGAGTAGAAACTTTTGGGTACTTAACTGTTAACAAATGAATTGGAAAATAGCAAAACCACACGCCGTTTTTTGGTTACCTGGTTACATGTCATTTTTACGAAGGTTCATAATTCCAAAGGTTCGTTACTCCGACGGTTCGAAATTCCGAAAACGAAATAGGGTTCTGATAATTCCGAAACTGGAGAAAGTGTTCAGATTTCCGAAGGTTCGTCATTCAAACAACCAAGGCTGTAGTTATGTAGAACCCTAATGCAATTTCGGAATTACGAACACTATTTTATTTTCGGAATTACGAACCTTCGGAGTAATGCATCAAATGTTCGGAAATGTGAACACTATTTCATTTTCGAAATAATGAACCCCCTGCTATGGGAAATTTGTAATTCGCAATTATGAACCTTCAAAAATCTGAGTACACCCCCCCCCCGTTTTTTCTCTTGAATTGAAAACTATTTCAAGTTGTATACCTTATACTATAGCCATCAAATTACATGCTGAATTCTAACCTGGTATTAGTTGATTTGAATAAATGCAGAAAAATGAGAGGAACAGATCAGTGAAAGTTTGAGTAAAATCCAAGAAGAAATAAGTTATGAATTTTTGAATTTGTAATCAATTAAACACAAAGTGGCAGCTAGGTGGCGTATCTTACGAGCTCCTCTCCCATTTGGTCCGTATAGAAAATTTCATAAATTTTCATTTTCTTAGTTGTTGATGAAGGAATACTTTTCATACAGGTTTGTGTAAAAAACATCTGTGCAATGATCATGATGATTATATCTAAGTTGCATACATGACTAAATATTTCCTTTAGAAAAAATGATTTCTTTATTAGTACAGGGCAAATGGGAGTCTCGCAAGATACGTCAAGGAGTTGCCTATTTGTGTCTGATTGATTACAACTTCCTTATTTCATATTGGATTTTGCTCAAACTTTCACTAATCTGTTTCTTTACCTTTTCTGCTTCTTTTAAAACCAACTTTATATCAGGGTAGGCTTACCCTTTAAGACAAAAACTAATTCATATAGCTGCTGTCAGTTTGAAAGTTACAGCAGATCATTCGTCTCAAAATGGGATATATTATGTGAAACTAGAGCACATACAGCGAACTAGGGTACATACCTCTTTTGCAGCCTAGCAGGAAGTAAATGGATCACCAGCTAGGCTTGTACTGCTCCCCCCCCCCCCCCCCCCCCCCACCTTCATATGCATGGGTGTAAATCCTAATGATATAGTGGTAGTGCTGTATACGGGTGTATGCCGATCTGGTGTTTAAAAAAAAAATGTATCCGTTGTTGTTGTTTTCTTGTTCGCGTTCAGAGGATACTTGTTGAAGACATTACTTTCTTCTGCTCCATTTTTTTCTTTCACTATAGGACCCAAATGGAAATAGATTAATGTTCGGGGGGGGGGGGATACTCGTTTTTGCGAAGGTTCATAATTCCGAAGGTTCGTAATTCGAAAATGAAATAGAGTTCATAATTCCGAAAATGAAAAAGGGTTCATAATTCCGATAAGGTAACAGAGCCCTACATAACTTTTCAGACGAACCTTCGGAAATATTATGAACCCTTTTTTTTTATTTGCGGAATTATGAACCCTATTTCATTTTCGGAATTAAGAACCCTATTTCATTTCCGAAATTACGAACTGTATATCATTTTTTGAATCATAAACCCTTTTTCTTTTTCGGCTTTATGAACCTTCGGAATTACGAACCGTCGGAGTAACGAACCTTCGGAATTATGAACCTCCGGAAAAATATCACAGTTCATGCATCATGAACCATAATGTAGTTGAAATACTTTAAAAGCACCACGCCCACTACCTTACCATTCATATCAACCTCGTATGACTAGTCTGCCAGCACACAAACCAGTTCTACAGGTTAACAAATTCGGGATGACAAGGCCCAAGCCTAATTCACCTTGACATGCGTTGTGTCAAATATAGTTCATCATTTAGACATATGAGAAGGGTTTGACTGATTGATGATAAACCTGTCGGGTTATGGGGGTACATCACACCAGTCTTTGAAAGGCATCCGCATTCCTCTGCGTGTCATCACGGTAACTAGGTGACTGTCTGACTCCTAATTTTGGCACGCACGTCACCCAGAGGGTCGTTGTATCGGTCGGTTTTTAGGCAACCATCACATCAGCCTTTCCTTCTTTTTAAAACCCCCACAACCATCATCACTTATTATTATACTAAGTTATGAATCACGATAAATGAAATGAGAAAACTAATCATGAGGACCCAAGGGCAGTGGCGTAGCATGGTCCAGCCTCTGAGGGGTACTGGTATTCATGGGGGGGGGGGGGGGAGGGGGCACCGGCCTTACCATGTGAATTAAATGCGAGTTATGACTTAAATTGATACTTAATGATACTTTTGTTATCCTAGTAAACTGGACATGGAAAATGATCCTTCATACATGGATTTTAAGCAAGAAATGAAATTGCATTTGAATTCCCGAAGCAACAAGGCCAACTATTTAGGGAAGGTGGGGGGATCCTATGATCTTCTTCTCTCCTCCCTTGCCCCTCTCTATTTCCTATATTCTTTCTTTTCTCCTCTCGTTTCTATATCGCTTTGGGGTGGGGCACGGGTGCAAGTAGCTATAGGCTACTGCTCAAGGGGGGTCCTACATTGAAGGCAGTTTGCTTTGATCGAAGTCGGAAAGCTTAGCCAAAAATCTGACGAGTTTGAAAACTGTGGATATAACTGTGATATGATTATTTATTTATTTTTTATCTTTTAGTTTTTAGTTTGCAACTCAACGTCAACAAGAACCTCGAATTTTTTATTTATCATAATGGCAGCAATGATATGAAATGTAATATAAGGGAAAATATCTACGTGTTGGCTCATAGAGTTAAATGAAGAATGTTTTCTAGAAGACAAAGCAGAAATTGGACAACGGGGTAGATGATGATGATGATAATGACGACGATGATGATGGATATAGTAATGATATGGAAATGATAATGATGATGATGATAATGACGACGACGGTTAAGGCGGTGGTGTTGGTACGCTAATGATGATGACTGTTCTAATGATGTTGATGATTACGAAAACCCGGTATCCTAAATTTCTTTGATCTCCTTCGCATTTTGTCCATCGGTTCATTTCCGAAATTACGCTTATGTTATATGGAGAAGGTAAAATAATTCACTCCTCAGTCATAAATTGAGGAAATGAAATTTGAGTTCGTACAAAACAAAGTAAGAATGTATTTTATATCATATACATTTATCATGTTCATATCCAATTCGACAGGTTGAGATTTCCATAGTAAAAAAAAAAGGATCAAATAATTACATTCAACGTTATCAATTTTTTTTACAATGTTGTTTTTCTGATGTTTCTTTCTTCATAGGTTTACACTGCCACCTCATCATCATTTCTCATATTTGGATTCATTGGTGACATAGGAATTGATAAGATTCCTATAGATCACGACAGGGGCAGATCTATGATTTTGTAAAAGGGGGTCCGATGAATACAAATAAAAAAAAATACTGATTCAAGGGGCACATTTTTGTTGTTGTGTACCTAAGTGGGGCCTACACTACATCTTTTTTTTAAAGAGTTATACGTTTACCAAACCTTCTATTATATTACTTTCAACATGGTGTATTTATATTATGCTCCACAATAACGGATGCACTTACATAATTATCATTCCTAGATTTTTTGATTATCGCCTTCTTAACACCTGCTTTTGTTTTACACTTTATAATGTTAATCTTTCGTATAACATAATACTTTTTTCATCAATAGGATAAACCCGTAATTTCTTATATATTAAGCATATGTGTAAAGTGAGGTGGGGGGGGGGGGGAGGGGGGAGGGAAGAACCATACTAAAGTCGTCAAGCACCAGAAAAAGGGAAACAAGTTCAAAACTGTATTTATAACAGCTTTCATATGACAAAGCAGTCACACCCAATTAAAAAGGTAACGTTAATTGCAATTTATTTGTCTGCACGAGAATGGTGATTTAAACAAAAGGAAGTGATGGAATCTGCCTATATAGTAAATCGCCCCATGCACTGCCAGGGGTAACGCAAGGACAAATATTGTGGTGGCTATGACCGCTGTGGGTCTAAAATAGGCCATTGAAATGGGGTCAAAATATTGAAGGTCAACCGAACATTCACTCTTTACCCTAGAGTTGGGAGGGATTTTATTAAATAAGCACTTGGTTTGGTGATTGTGCTATCATGTGATCACTTATGAAAAGCCTGCACCCATGCACCCTGACCGCATCACAATCAATTTTTCAGCTATACAATTATTTAGACTTTCAGCTGAAATTGTGTGCTCTTGGGTTAACAAAACACGCTCTTTGCCCGAAGCAATGCACAAAGAGTGTGAACTCTATAGACCGCCACAAAAATGAAGAAGAAGAGAAATAAAGAGAGAGAAAAAAGGTCCAACCCCCAATTTTTCGGTTTCACGGATATAATTTACTGATTTCCCGAAATTTGTAGGCAAGAGTGGTCGTAACACCGGCAAGTTCAAGTGGTTTTATTTGGGAAGCAGTGAAAACGGAAAGGCCCGAGGCAATGAAAGATGGAAAAAGTGCAACTTGATCGAGTTTGGGACGTTCTCACGGCTTCTAACATTAATCGGCAAATATACCGAGACGGGGGAAGTCTAGACAAATGTAAACTCAGGCCCATTTGCCGTCAGTGAGCGATTGTGCATACGATGAATGTTCATTCCTCTGTCAGTTCGTAAGCGATGGAAACCTGATAAATCTCAGTAGATGCCAGCTTGGCTGTGTCTTACCTGCGACACATACCCGTCCATGTTATTTCTCGCGCCTAACGAAACAAACTGAACACACACAAAAAAAAAAAAAAAAAAAAAAAAAAACGGGGAAGGAATAAGAAGAGAGAGAGAGGGGGGGGGGGGGGAGAGAGAGAGAGAGAGCGAGAGAAAGAGTGCATTAGTATTATTAGAGAAACAGAGAGAGAGAGAGAGAAAGAGTAAGAGATCATACTCGCGATATCGAATCCACCTCGATTTCACCGCAGGCCTAAGCTCGATCAAATGTTCGGACGGAGTTGACATAAATTAGAGAGGCAGAGTGCCTTTCGTCAGGTTAGGACTCACACACAACAGAAGAACAATAACTCATTGCAAATTCATGTTAGAGCTTCGTTCTTCTGCAAGCGTGTCTCTTTCCGCGTGAAAATCTTCAGGCTCGTTATCCCGATCCACTTTACACTGCTTGATGGCATAACGAGCAATTACCGACATCTCACGGGATAACAAAACCATACCCAAACATCTTGATCTAGCCGATGTCTTTTGGCATCATCCATCCTATCCATCTCATTTGGGATTCATAGCGAACCGAGAGTCGTCTGTAACATACATCTGTTGAACAAAGCTGGATATTGTGTATCGACTTCGCAGACTGTGCTAAGTCAACAACATCCGCTGTTAACATATGAAATCGCCCATCTGTATAGTTTATGAACTTGAATTTGTCACAATCCTGCAAAGCGAGCAAAGAGTGTGGACAGTGTTCTATTTCCGAGATTACATGACTGTTTAGTTGCACAATACTATTTTTAATCGGTGATCGTGTAATATTACAAGAGAGACAAGATGACTCTTGATTTGAGCGGTAAATGGAGATCAGAGAAAGTAGAAAACATGGATGAGTTCTTGAAGGTACGTACCAGTATACGATGCCTCTTTCGAATTTTTCACAGAAAAATGATAAAGTTTATTACTCACGTTAACATGACAATTTATTCAAGTTAAAGATAGCAATACATAAGCGAATTAATCTAGCACCACATTTTATAGGCCAACGGCAAAACAATTGAATCAGTTGAGTATAATAGGATGATTTGACAGTCATGAAATATGGATGTGAATTACATTATATCTTTTAAAAGAATATTTCAATCATCTTTTATTGATACCTTTCCGGTTCACGAAAAACATATTACGTGAAAGGATGCAATCAGACTTTGACATAACTGATACATAATAGCTTGAGCACATGTTTATGTATCGCACTGAAGAAATCAACAATTATAGTGTGCAATAAACTAATCAAACAGTTGTAGTACACAATTCCATTTTTTATTGTGGAAAGAGGGTTTAGCTTTGCAGCTTTTCTTCTTTATATGAAGTAAGGAGCGTCCTTTTACTGAAACGGGCAATGTTTGGCTTATTTGCTAATGCTCAAAAAAATACATCGTTGTACTATTAGTAAAGCATGATTAATAATTGTACTGTGTGGATGCTTTTTTAAAGATAACCTACAATTATCTTCTTTTTTCATTCAGAAAAGATAAGTCAAACATGGACAACAAAACTTTAGCTTCATTCCAAAATGACTGAACACAACTACACTGCCATAATGCATGTTCCAATATCGAATTTATTTTGTTGTTATGAATTAATGTAAGTCGATAATGGAATTAAAGTTGACAAATGTTTTTCTTTCGCGCAAACACACAATTGAACTCATAGTATATTTTCTTATTTAGGCAAGCTGTTAAATTTTCTTGCCGGTGTTATTACCTTTCTCGGTAACATTATTGTCCTGCTCTATACCAAGGTAATAATGGATATAGTATAGCCATGATAATATTTAGGGCTCTGTTTATATCTGTCATTAGCAATTCGGTTGTGATATTTAAATGTTATTCAGTTCGTTGTCTTGGTCGTGCAATTTCGTCCAAGATTACATGACTGTTTAGTTGCACAATACTATTTTTAATCGGTGATCGTGTAATATTACAAGAGAGACAAGATGACTCTTGATTTGAGCGGGAAATTACGTCCTCATTTCTTCTCTCAATATTTTATAAAGGATCAGAGACAATTTTCCTGATATTAATTTTGTATATTCATGATTACAGTTCACCCAAGGAGGTACTAGTACCTTCTTGTTTCAACTCCTTCCCATGTATATTCTGTCCATGATAAAATTGATAAATATGATAGTTTATTATGTTAGTGAATGATATCAGTTTTTAAAAAAGTTCATAACTTTCGTATTATTTCTCTGATTGTTCTCAAACATTTAGGGCCTACTAAATTGTTCCTTTAATTTGTTTTCCTGCTTTCACTCAAGTCCATTTAACCCATTGACCACGGGAACCAGGTGACCCCTGTGTTAAGCCTATGGGAATGAGATAAAGCAGTATTCATCGGCTTAATTCATCTTTAAAGGTTAATATGAATACTGGTAATGGATCGGAACTTTATGAATACATTACTATTTAATTCCAAAGGAATAAAAACATCAATGTGTAAACATATAAACATATTTTTGTTACACATTCTGTCAAGATTTTGGTCGGATTTTGAGCGAATAAATCCTAGTTTTGATCTACATGTATCAAAGGTCATTTGGAGTATTTTCTGAGCAAAAAAAAAAAAAAAATTAACATTATCACATAAACATAAATTGGGAATTTATATATTTGCGTTGACAATAAACGTTTTTTCTTTTTTCTTTGTTGTTGAACAATGCTGAATACAACACCATCAGCCATTCACCAAGCCCAGATAAAACTCTTCTGGTGCAATATGGATTTTCTACAAGAACATTTTCAACTTATTCTTTTAACATGTTTTGAGATTTCGTAAGTAATTTTTTTGCATACACAATTTCTCATGAAGTCTGAAAAACGCAATTACATATAGTGCATTATCCCCTTTTCTTTGTAAGGATCGGCACTCGTGTATGGCAAACCAGCGAATGAGAAAATAGGTTCCAATGACAAATAAAAGGCAAACTGTATAATTTTGAACATGATGAATTACAAATGATAATAACAGATTATCATTTTAAAAATGTAATCATAATAAATGAATTAAAATAATTCAATTACTATGATTAAATTATAAATAAATAATAATCATTATAACTGCTGCCTCGTTTTGATTCTTAGGCTGCTGGTGTTGGCCTCGTAGTCAGGAAACTGATGTGGATGTTTACACCGGAGATGGAGATCGTTCAAGACGGGGAGGACTTCGTAATCACGACAAAGATGCCCATGATCACGGATCGTGTAGAGTTCAAGATCGGGATGGAGTTCACACATAAACTACCGCCCGACTTCAAAGAAGACCACACCTTGCTTTCGACGTGGGAAGGTGATAAGCTTGTCACAAAGTGAGTAAGACAATTTTATTAATTCTGGGCTGCGGGAGGTGGGTGCGGGGAGGGGGGGGGGGGGATATACACACATATATTAAAGTTTTGTGCCATGTGCACTTACGATTTCCAAGAAAATTGAAATTTGAATCTTCCTATTTTGTCAACATGCCCCTTGATAATACCTCTACGGAGAGCGCGGAACTTTGTGCTTTTCCATTATTATAATAAGCTATTCGAACACGATAAAAACTACTTTCGAAAAATCAACGGAAGGCAAATTCAATAGCCCTGTCTATCACCTTTAGAAACGTGCGAACATTACAATGGCGTATTACGTAATCTGAACCTGATTTCTATGGGCAGTACAATAGGCCTTTGAAACTGCCCTTGAGTTTATTTTTCGAAAGTAGTTTTTACCGTGTTTTCGATAAAATAAATGTTTTAATCAAAAATTGTTTGCTTCGTCATTCTAGCATTTAATAATTCGACGATAAATCAGTCGTCGAAATTGAGATATAGAAATAGTAGTTGGGGTCCAAAAAATGTTCCATCCGTTTAGTTTAGTCCGATAACACGCTACATCCATAAAGCAATGGCCTTCTCCTGGAACTGACCAATCATAAATAAGAGCACGACATGCATGAATTATCACGCACTGACTTTCATTCCCCAGAATATAAGGTAGTTTGGCGCACTCTGTACAATGTACGTATGGGGATCAAGATTTTGGTTCCAAAACATGCTATATCTAAAGTACTTGATCAGTTGGGAAAAAGTTATGCCACCTGACTTTTTTTTAAAACAATAGTATAAAAAAGCTAGTTTCATTTTAAATCGGCATTGCAAACATTGCAGAATTCAGCATTCTTATTTTTATGGATGTAGCATGTTTTGGAACCATACTTTTTAATTTTCAAAATTAAAGCATATTTTAGAACAGTGAGGAACAAATGTAACGAATCTTTCAAGATTAATATATATTTTATTACTAAATTTTTTGACTAAGGTTCTCACAATTTTATTTGCACCAAGGTTGTGAGCTTTGAATAATCACTAGTCTTTTATTCAACATTTTGATATTTTAGATATCCCTCATTTCCCAGCATGAAGTTAGAAAGATTTTCCCAGTATTTGTTGAACATAGTAAATAGTAAAAACTAGTATGAACTAGTACAAACTGGTAAACGGTTATTCATAAAACAGGTATGAACTAGAGCAAACTGACAAATAAGTGGAAAATAACTCTTCATCCGAAGTCATTAGGAGAAAAGCGAAAATACTCACCACAGTTCCAGTGAAACTCTTTATTAAAATGAAAACTATGTCACAACGGGAAATCATGAAAAGATGACACATTCCATGTCAGGTAATTGATCCAATCATCCATCACATGACAAACAGTTTTAGCAAAGAAAGAGAGGGAATTTGATTTGTAAAAAAGAAAAATGACCCATATTTCGCGTTATGCTTTTCATTGCATGTCAAGTTGATATTGTCAAGGACGTTACCTTAATGCATTACTCGACGGATGCACAACTACAAAAGTCTGTATTGTAATTTCCTCGAAAGAAAGAAAGAGAGAGAGGGTGAGGGAGGGGGGGGGCTTAAAGAAAGGAAGAGAAAGAGAACGATGACGGATTCGTGTGTTCGTGTGTGTGTGTGTGTGTGTGTGTGTGTGCGTGTGTAAAGAGAGAGAGAGAGAGAGAGAGGGAGAGAGAGGAGGGGGAAGGGGGGGGGGAGGATAGGCGGTAATGTTGAGTCTATTGTAGGTCGCATCATTCTACAGTCACCCCCTCCCAGCTCCCCCACCGTCTGAATGACAAGATAGGAGAGAAGTCTATTATTTCCCCTCGAATCATACGATAACAGAAAGAAAGGGCATTCCCTCACATTCACATTGTCAAAATGTATACAATAACAAGCAAGCGAATTTACATCATTATAGATCTTACATAGGAATATTTAGCAGTGTGCTAATTTTTGTAGACGTTGCAATGTAAATACAAAACTTTTATTGGGGAAGGGGGGATAAACGCGTGCGCTTCATAACCAATTAATCCACAACACATATGCATCTCTACGTGCAGACCAATTACTTCAACGCTTTTGGGGGGGGGGGTGGAGGAGGGGGGGGGGGGTCTGTTTCAGAGAGTTTACATGGGTTTTGTCTGCGCCCTATGTCTAGACAGTCAGTATCTAGACAACAATCGTGATGATAAACAGCTCCACAAAACCACTAACCATGCTAACTATTATATCACTGAATGAATCTGTAAAATGTGGATCAAGGTCCGGACCTTCCTGGCACCTCGTATTACATCACTCCGTCCTTTTAATTTGGATAAAGAACCGGTCACATTTAGCCTATAAGGAAAGTGGTCTATATACCACCGCTAACGATAACAACAACATCAGTGTACATCAGTGTATGTTGAAAAGGTATTTATCGATGTTATAGGTGAACTATTTTATTGCTTACTACGGTATCACCTAATACAACAATATACTTGGTAATGTATTTACATACAGAGTTTAGACAAAGTATCATATAAGCTTGAGTACAATCGTGTATTAAAAGTGTATGATAAATTAAAAGTGATGATACAGATGGCTGCAGCCTATGCATACTGCATAGTTTGATTTGTTTATTGTTGCTCACTGATTTTGGACCCAATACCTCTTAGTTGCTTATCTAGGAATTAATATGGCCCGGGGGGAAACAATGAAGGTGCGCCCCTACGCCCCCTACTTATCCACGCCATTGTACAAGCGAGGGAGCAAAGCGACCATTTTTACCCCCCGGCCCCAAAACCCAATTTCTTATTCAATTTACTCATGAAAATCTGCGTTCGAGGGGTAGAGATCCAAATTATGAACCATTCCTGATGCACTTTACCCAGCGGATTGTGGGCGAATAAATCTTAAGAGCGTTAGTTTCTTCCCTTTCTCTCTTTTGCTTTTTTTGCGCCTGGGGCAAGTGCCCCCATAGAAATCGGGGGGGGGGGGGCTGCAGCACCCCCAGCTCCCAGGGGCCTGCCTTTAGCACCGATTTTCTCGCTTCTAATACCTTTTTAATAATGATCAATTTTATAGTTGTAGTAATCATTAACGTCCATAACTATGTGAATAGAAAGGCTTTTTAAAGCAGTTTGTAAATATCGAAGTTGGTGAGTGAGTACAAATGTATTGCAAAATCGTTTTCCCTTGAGACCACCGCACACATTATATCCTGATTACGACTTGATTTTAAAAGACATTGTAATAGGATTAGACTGAACATAGTCAGTCGTAAGGTATGCGATGCCTTTTACAGAAAGCATATACAGGGTGGCCCAGAAAGAATGCAACACCTGACATCTGCAATTTCAAAGACATCATTGGCACAATATCATTAGTTTTTATTTTATTGGGTAGAAAATTCCTTTTAGAGTAAAATGTCACCCAGATTATTAATTTTGAGTAAGACGTTTCGATTCTATGGCTATTTTTGTGAGGCAATGTCATTTTCGAAATTTGCTACTTTTGCAATCGTAGTCATCAGGTCATGCTTGTAGCTGCAAGAATTTTTTGAGCATGACGGCTTTCCCTAATAATATCTCCGTTTCATTCACGTTGTCTTCTTTTTCAAAGCAAGGGCAGTCATGCGTTTGTCAACAAAGCTGACTGTATGAGAAGCCGTCATGCTCAAAATTCTCGCTGCTTCAAGCAAGACTACAATGACAAAAGTAGCAAATTTCGAAAATGACATTGCCTCACAAAAAATAGCCGCGGAATCACAACGCTTTACCCAGTGATTATTGATGATCTTGATTTACTCGAAAGAGAATTTTCTACCAGATAAAACAAAAGCTTATGATATTGTGTCAATCATTTTCTGGGCCACCCTGAACATGCTGAATATGAAGGTATGTAATAAAGCATTTCACAAAACAACAACAAATAATAATAATTTTTGTTTACGTCTTAGTATCTTGTGAACCATTTTCGCTGTCCGTTTGAACTCTTACGTCGTGTTTTCTTGTATTCCGAGATATTTTCCATCGCGCTTGAGATATTAAATATGTATTGCAAATTTTAAAAAAGATTCTGTCATTACGGTAGCTTAGCGAAACGTAATGGCGTGTAAAGACGCGGGAACGCCTGACGCAAAGAGTATAATTGCTAGTTTTGTCTGTGCATCTACAATTACAATTAGACTTATCTGAATAACAGTTTTCATATTATTTTGTTTTAAAGTGTTATTAGAATTCTACAACCTAGTATTTTGGTTCTGCCTTAAATAAACAATAGAATTATGATTTTGAATAATTTTGTTAATGCGTCTTTCCCGCGTTAACACGTGCCATCACGTTTCGCTATGCTATACCATACTAACCATGCTCAACACGCAAAGTTTTGAGTTATTAAGAGTAAATTTGACCTACTTTATCTAAAGTTTACATTTAGAACGATTGTTGGGAATTCAACCTGGCTTTCGTTTTAAACAATAATCAAGCTAAACCCAGACGTTTCAAAGCCATGTTTTTTCTCGGAGGAAGTTAGGAACATTGTGATTCTGACATTGTATACATTTTTATAGCGGGCCATTATGCGTTGCCTTGCTCTTAGTTCTGCTGCGTGGAAAAGAATCATGGGGCATTTTTTTCCTTTCTATGAACTCTAGGATATTTTCATCTTGTAGCGAGTATTGAGAGTAATTACATCCTAATTCATCCTGACAAGGTTATTATGTTTATCGCTCAACGTTTGTGTCAATGCCTCTGAACCATGCTGTGGTTCAACTGTGATTTAGAATTGCAAGGGCCAGCTATGAGTAGCACGAAAGGTAGTCTATAGGCCTAGTATGCCCATACACATGTAGATATAAGCCGAAATAGTATTATTTCATATTTTGTCCACCATCTTCCTTCTTCACATAATAATACCTAGGAGTTATCACAGAACATGTCTACAAGTAATTCAGGTGCTCTTTATATGGGTTTCCTTTCCTCTCAGGCTCTCACAAGCGTACCCTATTTATGATATGATTACCAGTCAGAACACTGTATTTTGCAGGGGGCGTATCTTTTTTTCACTCAGATATTATTAAGATGTGTATATTGAAGACTGGATATATTCCAGTTTCGACTGATATTAACAAATTGGTATCACTTGCATTACACCATCGAGAGGGTTTGATCATCCTGCTTGTTTCCTTCTGAATGATAACCTTTAAAAACAAACAGGTTGTGATATATCTTTCCTTCAATATGACTTTTTTAGGTGAGTTGGATATCCCCTTCTTAAAATACGCATTCAGACAAACAAAGAAGTTCAAGGGTTCCCTCTTTGCACTGCAAATTTACGATGATTGGAGAAACACATATTATGCACTATTTCCACTCCGATGGAAAGGGGAGGGGGAGGGGTGGGCACATACCCCATTGCCTCCTGCCTTTTTAGCTACGCCACGGACAGTCATTATGAATATTAGTGTACAGAACCACTCGTGTTGTTCGTCTACATACAACGGGGTAACCTCGCTAGTCATAAGGACCGCTATTCATAAGGACCACTCACTCATAAGGACTGCTATCCATAACGCGTGACTAAATGAATAGCGATTTTGTATGAATAGCGGTCCTTCTAAATAGCAAGCAAACCATGAACAAATTACCTCGCTATTCATAAGGACTTCCATTCATAAGGACCACTATTCATAACTATTCATAAGGACCGCTATTCATAACGCGTGTTAAATGAATAGCGGTTTTCTATGAATAGCGGTTCTGGACCCGCATACAACACCTTCGTCGTCAATGCAAGTGATCAGTAAAGAGACGTGAGAGATCAGATGCAAAACTCATTATCATTCCGATAAGCCTCACTGGTCTTCCCCAGGCAGTGATCTGGTCGTGCTTTTATACTGCCTATCAGGGGCGTCGTACCTTGGGGGGGGGGGCAGGGGGCAATGCCCCCGAGAAAATATTGGGGGGCACACATATTGTTTTGCCCCCCCCCCCAATAAATCCGGAGGTGTAAAATAAAATAAGAAAAAACTGATGCAAAATGAAACCTTCCAAACAATGAAATACAAAAGGTATTACACGGACAGACTTCAATTTCGCCGCGCACTCCGCGCGCAAATTCTCTAATAATATTATATACCTTCATTTAAAATGACGCCATTAAAAAATGTTCTGAACATACATAATACAATGAAAATTTGAATTTTCATATTTATTCGGGTTTTTTCTCTATGTACTTTTGCATCATTTAGGTGCGACATCGGCAGATATTGGTATACATATGTAAATATATATAAAGTATATATGTATATATATATTATATATATATATATATATATATATATATATATATATATATATTATGTATATTAGGTATTTAATAAAGTCCCAAAAAGAACCATAATTATACCTGTAGTTCCAAATAATCAGAGAGGCTTCATAATAATACATTCCCCTACTGATATCAGCACAATAGGAAGGGCGCAATGCCCTAAATTATAACAGTAACGAGGACAATTTTTTTTTCTGATTTTTTTTTCTAAAGCTCACTCGCTACGCCAGCTCACATTTACTATTATCTTCTTATCATATTAAGAAAATCGCTGTATATAATTCAACACCCGTAGCCTTCAGCGTTAAAAATAAATCTTAAATTTTTTGCTCGCTCGCTACGCTCGCTTGCAAATGAATATTCAGACCATTACAATCAACCACAAAGTAATTTTTTTTTTTTTTATCTAGAACCGTTCTAAGATAGAAACAATAGCGTGTCAAAAATGATCCTCGGTTGTGTATTGATCAGAATGTACCGGTATACTTATATCTCAAAGTGGTATTTTAAGCCCTGTTTCCACACTTTGTAGGTGCCCCTTTTTGTTGGTGCCCCCACTTTGAAAGACGCTCAGCCGCCCCTGTTAATGATTGAATTGAGTGCGAAATGAACATCGTTACGTTAGGCTGTCTTTGCCCCCCCCCCATCCGAAAAACGAATCGACGCCCCTGCTGCCTATCGTGTATTGTAGAATTCAATTTAAATATGATATTACTGATGATGATGATGATAATAATAATGATAATTAAGATTTTGATAATAATAAGGATAATAATAAGGATAATATCATATAATTATAATAATAATAATAATAATAATAATAATAATAATGATAATGATAATGATAATGATAATGATAATAATGATGATAATAATAATAGTAATAATAATAATAATAATTCATTATTCATATAATTCATAATGCTCCAATAATAGTAATAATGGTCATGATAAATAAAGTGATGCAATAATAAACAAACAAACAAATAAACAACAAGAAACAAGCAAGCATACACAAATAATTATTTAGTATACTCTCAGGAAAAGAAAAGAAACAGAAAATGTCTGTAGGTGATACTATCGAGGTCACACACATCAGTGACCCGTACGGTCTGCCCTACCCAGTGCATAGCTATACAGGGTGTGTAAAATACATGTCATTCTCTGTACTATGACCACCGTAACGATCAATATTACTTGAGATTATCCGATTTAAGAAATGGATAGAAAGAAGACAAGTGACGGGAGCTGTAACACAATAGTGAACTCCTCCTCATAAAAATATTGGCCCCGCCATAAGATAACAAGTTCAGATCATCGTGACATGGCTGGATGGGTGTATGCTCAGCTAGCTCATAAATCTTAAGGGCTATTGTGAATGTTACCACACATTGCCAATATCATTGACATGTTTTCTTAGACGTTTGGAAGGATTTAATCTTTCCACAAAAATATACATGTATATCACATGACATCGAAATATTTTGGCCTGTAGCTTGATACTGATGAAAAAGTTTGCTCGCGGAAAGACTTACAACTGCAGGATATTTTCTCTATCTTAATAGGATTTCCTAAAGAAAAGAAGACCGCCTAAACTGTCCAAATAAAGCTTGCTGTTCTTGCAACAGTCATCATTTCTCTTGAGTGTTTGCATGAGATTGCCAACTGAATACTCTCTTTAAATAACTCGAAAATGAGATGATGGTAGCAAATGAACAGTGATGTTTTTTTGAAGTGTTTTTATTTCTACTTTTTTCGTAAGTGTGTGCCAAATATACAATAGGTGGTTTCACCCTTCGACTTTTACCATTTTGTGTAAATACCTACTAAGTAAGAACGTCGGATGATATAGTTGTTTTCTTCATGCAATCCAATCGTACAATCAACCACAATAATATCCTGCCTTGCATAATTTCGGCATGAAAATCCTTTTATACATAAAAAGAATTAATATCAAAATTGCAGAGACTCAATATTTTCAGAGATCCGAGTCGATAGATGGTTGGTTGGTTCTTGGTATGATGGCGCTCCTCACCCTCTTCAGATTATTCGCGCCAGTCACTTTGATAGGCTTCAGAAAGCCCACGAGAGACTTTTTTTTGTGTGTGTGTGTGGGTGTGTGTGTGGGCGTGTGTGTGTGTGGGTGAAAATGGTATTATTAATGATCATCATTAGTATGGTAAGATGTAAGTATCCCATCTCCTAAGTTATAAAGCTGTCGATCATGATTATTCGTAATTATTGGCTATAATATCAAGATACGCAACCAATCAATCGGAAAACAAAAAAAGGGGAGTTAATTCCAGTTGTTCATGGAAAAAACGGCAAATATGTCTCGTACTTCAAGATCAATTATGTAAGATGATCAATGATAGCTTAAAAAGCTATCTAAATCGATTAGTATCATATATATATAACCCAATCATTCACGAGTGAAAATTGGGTTAGACATCAATAATTGTTTCAGATTAGGATTTTTCAATTTAATCCTTTCTTTTAAGAGACGTCTCTCTTTATCGTATTTTGAACAATATAAAATAAAATGTTCAATCGTCTCAAATTCTTGATACGCTTCACAGAGACCAGTATCATGCTGGTTAATTTGAAAAAAAGGTAATAATTTAACCTGCATTTACCTCCTCTTAGTTGTTGTATCAAGCATTCTGCTCTGCGAGACAAGCCATGTCTGTATATGGGCTTAGTAACGTCGCTATGTAAAACATATACAATTCTACCGTGTTCGGCATTGTCCCATTCTGTTTGCCATAATTTGTTATAATGGATCAAACGAGAGGCTGCTAGTTCACTTCTCGTATTTGGTATAACTATGTCTATACACTTTTTCATGGCTCCTTTTTTGGCGGCCCGATCTACGATCTCGTTGCCGTTAATATCGCAGTGTGATGGAATCCATTCAAAGGCAACACAAACATCCTTCAACTTTCAAAATATTAAGTTTATGTATAAAAGTTCATTAACAATAGCACATCTAATGAAGTATGAA